>JAUMJL010001845.1:0-97068 GCA_033558185.1 Dromococcyx pavoninus
TTGAGGAACTAAAAAATGGATTGAGGAAAGCAAAACTGGATTGGGAAACAAAAAATGGTCTGAGGAACCGAAAAATGGATTGAGGAACCCAAAATGGATTGAGGAACCAAAAAATGGATTGAGGAACCCAGAAATGCATTGAGGAAAAGAAAAAAAGATTGAGGAAACCAAAAATGAATTGAGAAAGCCCAAAATGGGCTGAAGAACCCCAAAATTGGCTAAAGAAGCCCAAAATGGTCTGCTGACTCCAAAAATGCACTGATGAACCCAAAAATGGACTGAAGAACCCAAAAATGGGCGCAGGAACACAAAAATGGGCTGAAGAACCCGAAAATGGTATGAGGAGCCCAAAAATGGGCTGAGGAACCCAAAAAATGGGCTCAGGAACCCAAAAAATGGGCCGAAGAACCCGAAAATGGTTTGAGGAGCCCAAAAATGGGCTGAGTAACCCAAAAATGGGCTCAGGAACAGAAAAGTGCATTGAGGAACGAAAAAATGGGCTGAGGAACCCAAAAATTGCTGAAGAACCCAAAAATGGATTGAGAAACCAAACAATCGATTGAGGAAGCCAAAACTGGATTGAGGAATCCAAAAATGGGCTAAAGAACCCAAAAAAGGATTGAGAAACCCCAAAAAAGTTCGAAGAAACCAGAAATGTATTGTGGAATTAAAAAAATGGGCTCAGGAACCCAAAAGTGGATTGAGGAAACCAAAAATGGATTGGGGAAAATAAAAATGGTCTGAGGAACCGAAAAATGGATTGAAGAACCCAAAATGGATTGAGGAACCCCAAAATGGATTAAGGAACCCAAAAATGGCCTGAAGAATCCCAAAATCGGGTCAGGAACATGAAAATGCATTCACCAATCCAAAAATGGATTGAGGAACCCAAAAATGGGCTGAAGAACCCCAAAATGGATGGAGGAACCCAAAAATGGATGGAGGAACCCAAAAATGGGCTCAGGAACACAGAAATGCGTTGAGGAAAACAAAAAAAAGATTGAGGAAACCAAGAATGGTCATAGGAAACCAAGAATGGGCTGAATAGTCAAAAAATGGATTGAGGAACGCAAAAATGGATTGAGGAACCCAAAAATGGGCTGAAAAACCCAAAAATTGGCCGAAGAAGCCAAAAATGGGCTGCGGACTCCAAAAATGGGCTGTGGAACCCAAAAATGGGCTGAAGAACCAAAAAATGGGCCGACAAAATAAAAAATGGTTTGAGGAACCCAAAAATGGTCTCAGGAACCCAAAAATAGTTTGAAGAACCAAAAAATGAATTGAAGAACCCAAAAATGGGCTGAGGAATGCAAAAATAGCCTGAAGAACCCAAAAATGGGCTGAGGAACCCAAAAACGGATTTAGAAACCCAAAAGTGGTCTCAGGAAACCAAAACTGGATTGAGGAACCCCGAAATGGATTGAGGAACCCAAAAATGGCTGAGGAACTAAAAAATGGATTGAGGAAAGCAAAAATGGATGGGGAAACTAAAAATGGTCTGAGGAACCGAAAAATGGATTGAGGAATCTAAAAATGGATTGAGGGACCCAAAAATGGGCTGAAGAACCATAAATGGATTGAGGGACCCAGAAATGGATTGAAGGACCAAAAAATGGATTGAGGGGACAAAAAAATGGATTGAAGAAACCAGAAAAGTTTTGAGGAACCCCAAAATTGTCTGTGGGACCCAAGAACGGATTGAGGAACACAAAAATGGATTTCGGAACTCAAAAATGGCTTAGGGACCAAAAAAATGGATTGAGGAAGCCAAAAAATGGATTGAGGGACCCAAAAAATGGATTGAGGGGCCCAAAAATGGATTGACGAACTCAAAAATAGATCGAGGGACCAAAAAATAAAGTGAGGAACACAAAAATTGATTGAGGAACTCCAAAATGGATTGAGGGAACAAAAACTGGATTGAAAGGCCCAAAAATGGATTGAGGAAACCAAAACTGGTTTGAGGAATCTTTTGGGCCCCTCAATCCATTTTTGGGTTCCTCAGCCCATTTTTGTGTCCCTCAAACCAGTTTTGTGTTCCTCTATACATTTTTGGGTTCCTCTATTTATTTTGGGGTACCTCAATCATTTTTTAGATTTTTCAATCCATTTTTTGGTTCCTCTGCGCTGCACAAGTAATCAAACAAACTGCTTTATAGTCCAGTGAGGAGCGATTCATATTTTCATGTGCTTCTTAGCAGACTCGGGATGCACGGAAGCTTTACATCGAGAGATAAGTCTCTCTTGTGTACTGTTAGATCTGAAATCGGTTCCTTGCCAGTATATTCATCAGGCATCTGTTCATCACACACAGGTACGCCTTCCAGTCTGCTTCTTGCCTCGGAGCCGTGCCTTCTCTGCTCTCTTCTGCCGTCTCTGCCACAGCTCTTCCGCATGACTGTAAAACGCCGGGGTCTGCCTGATAGAGGAAACCGGCTACCCCTCAAGGTCGTTCGGCCCGCGGAGGTTGAAACCTCCGGGTGGAGAGCCCGTGTGCTCTTCCTTAGTCGAACGAGCTTCGTGCGCATTCCTGGGCATTCTCAGCAGACTCCGGCTCCACAGGTTCTTTGCACTAAGAGGTAAAGATCTCTGCGAACTGCTAGGGCTGAAACGTGTTGCTGTCAAAAGTTTTCTTCGTGCACTCATTTCAAAGCCACAGAAAAGCAGTCGGTCTGCTCCTTTCCTCCGATAGCAGCAGTCATTTGAATCTTCATCCATCTCTGCAGTTAGCAGCCACATCACTGCAGTGGGAATTCTCAGCCGCTGGTGAATCTGTTTCCGTAGAAGGCATTAAATCGCTCCAAAAAAGCAGCAGCTTCTTCAACGCTTGCCTGTCTCCTCGGAAGACCGACACCCAGGGAATGCATTGTTAACCACCGAGGAACCCAAAAATTGATTGAGGAAACCAAAAATGGATGGAGGAACTCAAAAATTGGCTCAGGAAGCCATAAATGAATTGAGGAAAAGAAAAAGGAGCCCAGGAATGGAAGAATGGGCTGAGTAACCCAAAAATGGATTTAGGAACCCAGAAATGCATTGAGGAACCCAAAAAGAGGCTGAGGAACCCAAAAATAGGCTGAAGAATCCTAAAATGGACTGAGGAACCCAAAAATGGATTTAGGCACCCAGAAATGCATTGAGGAACCCAAAAAGAGGCTGAGGAACCCAAAAATAGGCTGAAGAATCCTAAAATGGACTGAGGAACCCAAAAATGGATTGAGGAGTCTCAAAATGTGCTGAGGAACTAAAAAATGGATTGAGGAACCAAAAGTGGATTGAGGAACCAAAAAGTGGATTGAGGAACTTAAAAATGGATTGAGGAACCGAAAAATGGGCCGAGGGATGAAAAAATGGATCGAGGAACCCGAAAATAGATCGAGGAACCAAAAATGGATTGAGGGACCAAAGAATGGATTGAGGAACGCAAAAATGGGCTGAAGAACAATAAAATGGATTGAGGGGACCCAAAAATGGATTGAAGAACCCAAAAATGGATTGACGGACCAGAAAAGTTTTGAGGAAACCAAAACTGAGCTGAGGAACTCAAAAAAGGATTGAGGAACCCTAAACTGTATTGAGAACTCAAAATGGATTGAGGAAACCTAAATTGGTCTGAGGGACCCAAAAATGGATTCAGGAAGCCAAAAATGCATTGAGGAATCAAAAAATGACTTAGGGACCAATAAAATGTATTGAGGAAGCCAAAAATGGATTGAGGAAACCAAAAATGAGATGAGGAACCCCAAAATGGGCTGAATAACCCAAAACTGGGCTAAGGAAACCAAAAATGAATAGAGGGGCCCAAAAATTGATTGAGGAAACCAAAAATGGGCTGAGGGACCCCAAAACGGCTCAGAAACACAAAAATGCATTGAGGAATCCAAAAATGGATTGAGGGACCCAAAAATGGGCTGAAGAACTAAAAAAGGGATTCAGGAACCCAAAAATGGATTGAGGAATCCAAAAAATGGGCTCAGGAACAAAGAAATGCATTGAGGAAAACTAAAAAGGATAGAGGAAACCAAAAATGAGCTGAAGAACCCAAAAATTGGCGCAGGAAATAAAAAATGGTTTGAAGAACGCAAAAATGGGCTCAGGAACCCAAAAATACTTTGAAGAACCAAAAAATGAATTGAAGACCCTAAAAATGAGCTGAGTAACCCAAAAATGGCATGAAGAACCCAAAAATGGATTGAGGAACCCAAAAATGGATCTAGAAATCCAAAAGTGGTCTCAGGAAACCAAAACTGGATTGAGGAACCTCAAAATGCATTGAGGAACCCAAAAATGGGTTGAGGAACTAAAAAATGGATTGAGGAAAGCAAAACTGGATTGGGAAACAAAAAATGGTCTGAGGAACCGAAAAATGGATTGAGGAACCCAAAATGGATTGAGGAACCAAAAAATGGATTGAGGAACCCAGAAATGCATTGAGGAAAAGAAAAAAGATTGAGGAAACCAAAAATGAATTGAGAAAGCCCAAAATGGGCTGAAGAACCCCAAAATTGGCTAAAGAAGCCCAAAATGGTCTGCTGACTCCAAAAATGCACTGATGAACCCAAAAATGGACTGAAGAACCCAAAAATGGGCGCAGGAACACAAAAATGGGCTGAAGAACCCGAAAATGGTATGAGGAGCCCAAAAATGGGCTGAGGAACCCAAAAATGGGCTCAGGAACCCAAAAAATGGGCCGAAGAACCCGAAAATGGTTTGAGGAGCCCAAAAATGGGCTGAGTAACCCAAAAATGGGCTCAGGAACAGAAAAGTGCATTGAGGAACGAAAAAATGGGCTGAGGAACCCAAAAATTGCTGAAGAACCCAAAAATGGATTGAGAAACCAAACAATCGATTGAGGAAGCCAAAACTGGATTGAGGAATCCAAAAATGGGCTAAAGAACCCAAAAAAGGATTGAGAAACCCCAAAAAAGTTCGAAGAAACCAGAAATGTATTGTGGAATTAAAAAAAATGGGCTCAGGAACCCAAAAGTGGATTGAGGAAACCAAAAATGGATTGGGGAAAATAAAAATGGTCTGAGGAACCGAAAAATGGATTGAAGAACCCAAAATGGATTGAGGAACCCCAAAATGGATTAAGGAACCCAAAAATGGCCTGAAGAATCCCAAAATCGGGTCAGGAACATGAAAATGCATTCACCAATCCAAAAATGGATTGAGGAACCCAAAAATGGGCTGAAGAACCCCAAAATGGATGGAGGAACCCAAAAATGGATGGAGGAACCCAAAAATGGGCTCAGGAACACAGAAATGCGTTGAGGAAAACAAAAAAAAGATTGAGGAAACCAAGAATGGTCAGAGGAAACCAAGAATGGGCTGAATAGTCAAAAAATGGATTGAGGAACGCAAAAATGGATTGAGGAACCCAAAAATGGGCTGAAAAACCCAAAAATTGGCCGAAGAAGCCAAAAATGGGCTGCGGACTCCAAAAATGGGCTGTGGAACCCAAAAATGGGCTGAAGAACCAAAAAATGGGCCGACAAAATAAAAAATGGTTTGAGGAACCCAAAAATGGTCTCAGGAACCCAAAAATAGTTTGAAGAACCAAAAAATGAATTGAAGAACCCAAAAATGGGCTGAGGAATGCAAAAATAGCCTGAAGAACCCAAAAATGGGCTGAGGAACCCAAAAACGGATTTAGAAACCCAAAAGTGGTCTCAGGAAACCAAAACTGGATTGAGGAACCCCGAAATGGATTGAGGAACCCAAAAATGGGCTGAGGAACTAAAAAATGGATTGAGGAAAGCAAAAATGGATGGGGAAACTAAAAATGGTCTGAGGAACCGAAAAATGGATTGAAGAATCTAAAAATGGATTGAGGGACCCAAAAATGGGCTGAAGAACCATAAATGGATTGAGGGACCCAGAAATGGATTGAAGGACCAAAAAATGGATTGAGGGACAAAAAAATGGATTGAAGAAATCAGAAAAGTTTTGAGGAACCCCAAAATTGTCTGTGGGACCCAAGAACGGATTGAGGAACACAAAAATGGATTTAGGAACTCAAAAATGGCTTAGGGACCAAAAAAATGGATTGAGGAAGCCAAAAATGGATTGAGGGACCCAAAAAATGGATTGAGGGGCCCAAAAATGGATTGACGAACTCAAAAATAGATCGAGGGACCAAAAAATAAAGTGAGGAACACAAAAATTGATTGAGGAACTCCAAAATGGATTGAGGGAACAAAAACTGGATTGAAAGGCCCAAAAATGGATTGAGGAAACCAAAACTGGTTTGAGGAATCTTTTGGGCCCCTCAATCCATTTTTGGGTTCCTCAGCCCATTTTTGTGTCCCTCAAACCAGTTTTGTGTTCCTCTATACATTTTTGGGTTCCTCTATTTATTTTGGGGTACCTCAATCATTTTTAGATTTTTCAATCCATTTTTTGGTTCCTCTGCGCTGCACAAGTAATCAAACGAACTGCTTTATAGTCCAGTGAGGAGCGATTCATATTTTCATGTGCTTCTTAGCAGACTCGGGATGCACGGAAGCTTTACATCGAGAGATAAGTCTCTCTTGTGTACTGTTAGATCTGAAATCGGTTCCTTGCCAGTATATTCATCAGGCATCTGTTCATCACACACAGGTACGCCTTCCAGTCTGCTTCTTGCCTCGGAGCCGTGCCTTCTCTGCTCTCTTCTGCCGTCTCTGCCACAGCTCTTCCGCATGACTGTAAAACGCCGGGGTCTGCCTGATAGAGGAAACCGGCTACCCCTCAAGGTCGTTCGGCCGCGGAGGTTGAAACCTCCGGGTGGAGAGCCCGTGTGCTCTTCCTTAGTCGAACGAGCTTCGTGCGCATTCCTGGGCATTCTCAGCAGACTCCGGCTCCACAGGTTCTTTGCACTAAGAGGTAAAGATCTCTGCGAACTGCTAGGGCTGAAACGTGTTGCTGTCAAAAGTTTTCTTCGTGCACTCATTTCAAAGCCACAGAAAAGCAGTCGGTCTGCTCCTTTCCTCCGATAGCAGCAGTCATTTGAATCTTCATCCATCTCTGCAGTTAGCAGCCACATCACTGCAGTGGGAATTCTCAGCCGCTGGTGAATCTGTTTCCGTAGAAGGCATTAAATCGCTCCAAAAAAGCAGCAGGTTCTTCAGCACTTGCCTGTCTCCTCGGAAGACCGACACACAGGGAATGCATTGTTAACCACCGAGGAACCCAAAAATTGATTGAGGAAACCAAAAATGGATGGAGGAACTCAAAAATTGGCTCAGGAAGCCAAAAATGAATTGAGGAAAAGAAAAAGGGGCCCAGGAATGGAAGAATGGGCTGAATAACCCAAAAATGGATTTAGGAACCCAGAAATGCATTGAGGAACCCAAAAAGGGGCTGAGGAACCCAAAAATAGGCTGAAGAACCCTAAAATGGACTGAGGAACCCCAAAATGGATTGAGGAGTCTCAAAATGTGCTGAGGAACTAAAAAATGGATTGAGGAACTAAAAAGTGGATTGAGGAACCAAAAAGTGGATTGAGGAACTTAAAAATGGATTGAGGAACCGAAAAATGGGCCGAGGGATCAAAAAATGGATCGAGGAACCCGAAAATAGATTGAGGAACCAAAAATGGATTGAGGGACCAAAGAATGGATTGAGGAACGCAAAAATGGGCTGAAGAACAATAAAATGGATTGAGGGACCCAAAAATGGATTGAAGAACCCAAAAATGGATTGACGGACAAAAAATGGATTGAGGAACCAGAAAAGTTTTGAGGAAACCAAAACTGAGCTGAGGAACTCAAAAAAGGATTGAGGAACCCTAAACTGTATTGAGAACTCAAAAATGGATTGAGGAAACCTAAATTGGTCTGAGGGACCCAAAAATGGATTCAGGAAGCCAAAAATACATTGAGGAATCAAAAAATGACTTAGGGACCAATAAAATGTATTGAGGAAGCCAAAAATGGATTGAGGAAACCAAAAATGAGATGAGGAACCCAAAAATGGGCTGAATAACCCAAAACTGGGCTAAGGAAACCAAAAATGAATAGAGGGGCCCAAAAATTGATTGAGGAAACCAAAAATGGGCTGAGGGACCCAAAAACGGCTCAGGAACCCAGAAATGCATTGAGGAACCCAAAAAGGGGCTGAGGAACCCAAAAATAGGCTGAAGAACCCTAAAATGGACTGAGGAACCCCAAAATGGATTGAGGAGTCTCAAAATGTGCTGAGGAACTAAAAAATGGATTGAGGAACTAAAAAGTGGATTGAGGAACCAAAAAGTGGATTGAGGAACTTAAAAATGGATTGAGGAACCGAAAAATGGGCCGAGGGATCAAAAAATGGATTGAGGAACCCGAAAATAGATTGAGGAACCAAAAATGGATTGAGGGACCAAAGAATGGATTGAGGAACGCAAAAATGGGCTGAAGAACAATAAAATGGATTGAGGGACCCAAAAATGGATTGAAGAACCCAAAAATGGATTGACGGACAAAAAATGGATTGAGGAACCAGAAAAGTTTTGAGGAAACCAAAACTGAGCTGAGGAACTCAAAAAAGGATTGAGGAACCCTAAACTGTATTGAGAACTCAAAAATGGATTGAGGAAACCTAAATTGGTCTGAGGGACCCAAAAATGGATTCAGGAAGCCAAAAATACATTGAGGAATCAAAAAATGACTTAGGGACCAATAAAATGTATTGAGGAAGCCAAAAATGGATTGAGGAAACCAAAAATGAGATGAGGAACCCAAAAATGGGCTGAATAACCCAAAACTGGGCTAAGGAAACCAAAAATGAATAGAGGGGCCCAAAAATTGATTGAGGAAAGCAAAAATGGGCTGAGGGACCCAAAACCGGCTCAGGAACACAAAAATGCATTGAGGAATCCAAAAATGGATTGAGGGAACCAAAGATGGGCTGAAGAACTAAAAAAGGGATTCAGGAACCCAAAAATGGATTGAGGAATCCAAAAATGGGCTCAGGAACAAAGAAATGCATTGAGGAAAACTGAAAAGGATAGAGGAAACCAAAAATGGGCTGAAGAACCCAAAAATGGATTGAGGAACCCAAAAATGGATCTAGAAATCCAAAAGTGGTCTCAGGAAACCAAAACTGGATTGAGGAACCCAAAAATGGGTTGAGGAACTAAAAAATGGATTGAGGAAAGCAAAACTGGATTGGGAAACAAAAAATGGTCTGAGGAACCGAAAAATGGATTGAGGAACCCAAAATGGATTGAGGAACCAAAAAATGGATTGAGGAACCCAGAAATGCATTGAGGAAAAGAAAAAAGATTGAGGAAACCAAAAATGAATTGAGAAAGCCCAAAATGGGCTGAAGAACCCCAAAATTAGCTAAAGAAGCCCAAAATGGTCTGCTGACTCCAAAAATGCACTGATGAACCCAAAAATGGGCTGAAGAACCCCAAAAATGGGCGCAGGAACACAAAAAATGGGCTGAAGAACCCGAAAATGGTATGAGGAGCCCAAAAATGGGCTGAGGAACCCAAAAATGGGCTCAGGAACCCAAAAAATGGGCCGAAGAACCCGAAAATGGTTTGAGGAGCCCAAAAATGGGCTGAGTAACCCAAAAATGGGCTCAGGAACAGAAAAGTGCATTGAGGAATGAAAAAATGGGCTGAGGAACCCAAAAATTGCTGAAGAACCCAAAAATGGATTGAGAAACCAAACAATCGATTGAGGAAGCCAAAACTGGATTGAGGAATCCAAAAATGGGCTAAAGAACCCAAAAATGGATTGAGAAACCCCAAAAAAGTTCGAAGAAACCAGAAATGTATTGTGGAATTAAAAAAAAATGGGCTCAGGAACCCAAAAGTGGATTGAGGAAACCAAAAATGGATTGAGGAGCCCAAAAATGGGCTGAGGAAACCAAAAATGGATTGGGGAAAATAAAAATGGTCTGAGGAACCGAAAAATGGATTGAAGAACCCAAAATGGATTGAGGAACCCCAAAATGGATTAAGGAACCCAAAAATGGCCTGAAGAATCCCAAAATCGGGTCAGGAACATGAAAATGCATTCACCAATCCAAAAATGGATTGAGGAACCCAAAAATGGGCTGAAGAACCCCAAAATGGATGGAGGAACCCAAAAATGGATGGAGGAACCCAAAAATGGGCTCAGGAACACAGAAATGCGTTGAGGAAAACAAAAAAAAGATTGAGGAAACCAAGAATGGTCAGAGGAAACCAAGAATGGGCTGAATAGTCAAAAAATGGATTGAGGAACGCAAAAATGGATTGAGGAACCCAAAAATGGGCTGAAAAACCCCAAAATTGGCCGAAGAAGCCCAAAATGGGCTGCGGACTCCAAAAATGGGCTGTGGAACCCAAAAATGGGCTGAAGAACCAAAAAATGGGCCGACAAAATAAAAAATGGTTTGAGGAACCCAAAAATGGTCTCAGGAACCCAAAAATAGTTTGAAGAATCAAAAAATGAATTGAAGAACCCAAAAATGGGCTGAGGAATGCAAAAATAGCCTGAAGAACCCAAAAATGGGCTGAGGAACCCAAAAACGGATTTAGAAACCCAAAAGTGGTCTCAGGAAACCAAAACTGGATTGAGGAACCCCGAAATGGATTGAGGAACCCAAAAATGGGCTGAGGAACTAAAAAATGGATTGAGGAAAGCAAAAATGGATGGGGAAACTAAAAATGGTCTGAGGAACCGAAAAATGGATTGAGGAATCTAAAAATGGATTGAGGGACCCAAAAATGGGCTGAAGAACCATAAATGGATTGAGGGACCCAGAAATGGATTGAAGGACCAAAAAATGGATTGAGGGACAAAAAAATGGATTGAAGAAACCAGAAAAGTTTTGAGGAACCCCAAAATTGTCTGTGGGACCCAAGAACGGATTGAGGAACACAAAAATGGATTTAGGAACTCAAAAATGGCTTAGGGACCAAAAAAATGGATTGAGGAAGCCAAAAATGGATTGAGGGACCCAAAAAATGGATTGAGGGGCCCAAAAATGGATTGACGAACTCAAAAATAGATCGAGGGACCAAAAAATAAAGTGAGGTACACAAAAATTGATTGAGGAACTCCAAAATGGATTGAGGGAACAAAAACTGGATTGAAAGGCCCAAAAATGGATTGAGGAAACCAAAACTGGCTTGAGGGACACAAAAATGGGCTGAGGAATCCAAAAATGGATTGAGGAACCCAAAAAAAACATTGGGAGGTCCAAAAATGGATTGAGGAATCCAAAAATGGATTGAGGAATCTTTTGGGCCCCTCAATCCATTTTTGGGTTCCTCAGCCCATTTTTGTGTCCCTCAAACCAGTTTTGTGTTCCTCTATACATTTTTGGGTTCCTCTATTTATTTTGGGGTACCTCAATCATTTTTAGATTCCTCAATCCATTTTTTGGTTCCTCTGCGCTGCACAAGTAATCAAACGAACTGCTTTATAGTCCAGTGAGGAGCGATTCATATTTTCATGTGCTTCTTAGCAGACTCGGGATGCACGGAAGCTTTACATCGAGAGATAAGTCTCTCTTGTGTACTGTTAGATCTGAAATCGGTTCCTTGCCAGTATATTCATCAGGCATCTGTTCATCACACACAGGTACGCCTTCCAGTCTGCTTCTTGCCTCGGAGCCGTGCCTTCTCTGCTCTCTTCTGCCGTCTCTGCCACAGCTCTTCCGCATGACTGTAAAACGCCGGGGTCTGCCTGATAGAGGAAACCGGCTACCCCTCAAGGTCGTTCGGCCGCGGAGGTTGAAACCTCCGGGTGCAGAGCCCGTGTGCTCTTCCTTAGTCGAACGAGCTTCGCGCGCATTCCTGGGCATTCTCAGCAGACTCCGGCTCCACAGGTTCTTTGCACTAAGAGGTAAAGATCTCTGCGAACTGCTAGGGCTGAAACGTGTTGCTGTCAAAAGTTTTCTTCGTGCACTCATTTCAAAGCCACAGAAAAGCAGTCGGTCTGCTCCTTTCCTCCGATAGCAGCAGTCATTTGAATCTTCATCCATCTCTGCAGTTAGCAGCCACATCACTGCAGTGGGAATTCTCAGCCGCTGGTGAATCTGTTTCCGTAGAAGGCATTAAATCGCTCCAAAAAAGCAGCAGCTTCTTCAGCGCTTGCCTGTCTCCTCGGAAGACCGACACCCAGGGAATGCATTGTTAACCACCGAGGAACCCAAAAATTGATTGAGGAAACCAAAAATGGATGGAGGAACTCAAAAATTGGCTCAGGAAGCCAAAAATGAATTGAGGAAAAGAAAAAGGGGCCCAGGAACGGAAGAATGGGCTGAGTAACCCAAAAATGGATTTAGGAACCCAGAAATGCATTGAGGAACCCAAAAAGGGGCTGAGGAACCCAAAAATAGGCTGAAGAACCCTAAAATGGACTGAGGACCCCCAAAATGGATTGAGGAGTCTCAAAATGTGCTGAGGAACTAAAAAATGGTTTGAGGAACTAAAAAGTGGATTGAGGAACCAAAAAGTGGATTGAGGAACTTAAAAATGGATTGAGGAACCGAAAAATGGGCCGAGGGATCAAAAAATGGATCGAGGAACCCGAAAATAGATTGAGGAACCAAAAATGGATTGAGGGACCAAAGAATGGATTGAGGAACGCAAAAATGGGCTGAAGAACAATAAAATGGATTGAGGGACCCAAAAATGGATTGAAGAACCCAAAAATGGATTGACGGACAAAAAATGGATTGAGGAACCAGAAAAGTTTTGAGGAAACCAAAACTGAGCTGAGGAACTCAAAAAAGGATTGAGGAACCCTAAACTGTATTGAGAACTCAAAAATGGATTGAGGAAACCTAAATTGGTCTGAGGGACCCAAAAATGGATTCAGGAAGCCAAAAATACATTGAGGAATCAAAAAATGACTTAGGGACCAATAAAATGTATTGAGGAAGCCAAAAATGGATTGAGGAAACCAAAAATGAGATGAGGAACCCAAAAATGGGCTGAATAACCCAAAACTGGGCTAAGGAAACCAAAAATGAATAGAGGGGCCCAAAAATTGATTGAGGAAACCAAAAATGGGCTGAGGGACCCAAAAACGGCTCAGGAACACAAAAATGCATTGAGGAATCCAAAAATGGATTGAGGGACCCAAAAATGGGCTGAAGAACTAAAAAAGGGATTCAGGAACCCAAAAATGGATTGAGGAATCCAAAAATGGGCTCAGGAACAAAGAAATGCATTGAGGAAAACTAAAAAGGATAGAGGAAACCAAAAATGAGCTGAAGAACCCAAAAATTGGCGCAGGAAATAAAAAATGGTTTGAAGAACGCAAAAATGGGCTCAGGAACCCAAAAATACTTTGAAGAACCAAAAAATGAATTGAAGACCCTAAAAATGAGCTGAGTAACCCAAAAATGGCATGAAGAACCCAAAAATGGATTGAGGAACCCAAAAATGGATCTAGAAATCCAAAAGTGGTCTCAGGAAACCAAAACTGGATTGAGGAACCCCAAAATGCATTGAGGAACCCAAAAATGGGTTGAGGAACTAAAAAATGGATTGAGGAAAGCAAAACTGGATTGGGAAACAAAAAATGGTCTGAGGAACCGAAAAATGGATTGAGGAACCCAAAATGGATTGAGGAACCAAAAAATGGATTGAGGAACCCAGAAATGCATTGAGGAAAAGAAAAAAGATTGAGGAAACCAAAAATGAATTGAGAAAGCCCAAAATGGGCTGAAGAACCCCAAAATTGGCTAAAGAAGCCCAAAATGGTCTGCTGACTCCAAAAATGCACTGATGAACCCAAAAATGGACTGAAGAACCCAAAAATGGGCGCAGGAACACAAAAATGGGCTGAAGAACCCGAAAATGGTATGAGGAGCCCAAAAATGGGCTGAGGAACCCAAAAATGGGCTCAGGAACCCAAACAATGGGCCGAAGAACCCGAAAATGGTTTGAGGAGCCCAGAAATGGGCTGAGTAACCCAAAAATGGGCTCAGGAACAGAAAAGTGCATTGAGGAACGAAAAAATGGGCTGAGGAACCCAAAAATTGCTGAAGAACCCAAAAATGGATTGAGAAACCAAACAATCGATTGAGGAAGCCAAAACTGGATTGAGGAATCCAAAAATGGGCTAAAGAACCCAAAAAAGGATTGAGAAACCCCAAAAAAGTTCGAAGAAACCAGAAATGTATTGTGGAATTAAAAAAAATGGGCTCAGGAACCCAAAAGTGGATTGAGGAAACCAAAAATGGATTGGGGAAAATAAAAATGGTCTGAGGAACCGAAAAATGGATTGAAGAACCCAAAATGGATTGAGGAACCCCAAAATGGATTAAGGAACCCAAAAATGGCCTGAAGAATCCCAAAATCGGGTCAGGAACATGAAAATGCATTCACCAATCCAAAAATGGATTGAGGAACCCAAAAATGGGCTGAAGAACCCCAAAATGGATGGAGGAACCCAAAAATGGATGGAGGAACCCAAAAATGGGCTCAGGAACACAGAAATGCGTTGAGGAAAACAAAAAAAAGATTGAGGAAACCAAGAATGGTCAGAGGAAACCAAGAATGGGCTGAATAGTCAAAAAATGGATTGAGGAACCCAAAAATGGGCTGAAAAACCCAAAAATTGGCCGAAGAAGCCAAAAATGGGCTGCGGACTCCAAAAATGGGCTGTGGAACCCAAAAATGGGCTGAAGAACCAAAAAATGGGCCGACAAAATAAAAAATGGTTTGAGGAACCCAAAAATTAGCTCAGGAACCCAAAAATAGTTTGAAGAACCAAAAAATGAATTGAAGAACCCAAAAATGGGCTGAGGAATGCAAAAATATCCTGAAGAACCCAAAAATGGGCTGAGGAACCCAAAAACGGATTTAGAAACCCAAAAGTGGTCTCAGGAAACCAAAACTGGATTGAGGAACCCCGAAATGGATTGAGGAACCCAAAAATGGGCTGAGGAACTAAAAAATGGATTGAGGAAAGCAAAAATGGATGGGGAAACTAAAAATGGTCTGAGGAACCGAAAAATGGATTGAAGAATCTAAAAATGGATTGAGGGACCCAAAAATGGGCTGAAGAACCATAAATGGATTGAGGGACCCAGAAATGGATTGAAGGACCAAAAAATGGATTGAGGGACAAAAAAATGGATTGAAGAAATCAGAAAAGTTTTGAGGAACCCCAAAATTGTCTGTGGGACCCAAGAACGGATTGAGGAACACAAAAATGGATTTAGGAACTCAAAAATGGCTTAGGGACCAAAAAAATGGATTGAGGAAGCCAAAAATGGATTGAGGGACCCAAAAAATGGATTGAGGGGCCCAAAAATGGATTGACGAACTCAAAAATAGATCGAGGGACCAAAAAATAAAGTGAGGTACACAAAAATTGATTGAGGAACTCCAAAATGGATTGAGGGAACAAAAACTGGATTGAAAGGCCCAAAAATGGATTGAGGAAACCAAAACTGGCTTGAGGGACACAAAAATGGGCTGAGGAATCCAAAAATGGATTGAGGAACCCAAAAAAAACATTGGGAGGTCCAAAAATGGATTGAGGAATCCAAAAATGGATTGAGGAATCTTTTGGGCCCCTCAATCCATTTTTGGGTTCCTCAGCCCATTTTTGTGTCCCTCAAACCAGTTTTGTGTTCCTCTATACATTTTTGGGTTCCTCTATTTATTTTGGGGTACCTCAATCATTTTTAGATTCCTCAATCCATTTTTTGGTTCCTCTGCGCTGCACAAGTAATCAAACGAACTGCTTTATAGTCCAGTGAGGAGCGATTCATATTTTCATGTGCTTCTTAGCAGACTCGGGATGCACGGAAGCTTTACATCGAGAGATAAGTCTCTCTTGTGTACTGTTAGATCTGAAATCGGTTCCTTGCCAGTATATTCATCAGGCATCTGTTCATCACACACAGGTACGCCTTCCAGTCTGCTTCTTGCCTCGGAGCCGTGCCTTCTCTGCCTCTCTTCTGCCGTCTCTGCCACAGCTCTTCCGCATGACTGTAAAACGCCAGGGTCTGCCTGATAGAGGAAACCGGCTACCCTTCAAGGTCGTTCGGCCGCGGAGGTTGAAACCTCCGGGTGGAGAGCCCTTGTGCTCTTCCTTAGTCGAACGAGCTTCGCGCGCATTCCTGGGCATTCTCAGCAGACTCCGGCTCCACAGGTTCTTTGCACTAAGAGGTAAAGATCTCTGCGAACTGCTAGGGCTGAAACGTGTTGCTGTCAAAAGTTTTCTTCGTGCACTCATTTCAAAGCCACAGAAAAGCAGTCGGTCTGCTCCTTTCCTCCGATAGCAGCAGTCATTTGAATCTTCATCCATCTCTGCAGTTAGCAGCCACATCACTGCAGTGGGAATTCTCAGCCGCTGGTGAATCTGTTTCCGTAGAAGGCATTAAATCGCTCCAAAAAAGCAGCAGGTTCTTCAGCACTTGCCTGTCTCCTCGGAAGACCGACACCCAGGGAATGCATTGTTAACCACCGAGGAACCCAAAAATTGATTGAGGAAACCAAAAATGGATGGAGGAACTCAAAAATTGGCTCAGGAAGCCAAAAATGAATTGAGGAAAAGAAAAAGGGGCCCAGGAACGGAAGAATGGGCTGAGTAACCCAAAAATGGATTTAGGAACCCAGAAATGCATTGAGGAACCCAAAAAGGGGCTGAGGAACCCAAAAATAGGCTGAAGAACCCTAAAATGGACTGAGGAACCCCAAAATGGATTGAGGAGTCTCAAAATGTGCTGAGGAACTAAAAAATGGATTGAGGAACTAAAAAGTGGATTGAGGAACCAAAAAGTGGATTGAGGAACTTAAAAATGGATTGAGGAACCGAAAAATGGGCCGAGGGATCAAAAAATGGATCGAGGAACCCGAAAATAGATTGAGGAACCAAAAATGGATTGAGGGACCAAAGAATGGATTGAGGAACGCAAAAATGGGCTGAAGAACAATAAAATGGATTGAGGGACCCAAAAATGGATTGAAGAACCCAAAAATGGATTGACGGACAAAAAATGGATTGAGGAACCAGAAAAGTTTTGAGGAAACCAAAACTGAGCTGAGGAACTCAAAAAAGGATTGAGGAACCCTAAACTGTATTGAGAACTCAAAAATGGATTGAGGAAACCTAAATTGGTCTGAGGGACCCAAAAATGGATTCAGGAAGCCAAAAATACATTGAGGAATCAAAAAATGACTTAGGGACCAATAAAATGTATTGAGGAAGCCAAAAATGGATTGAGGAAACCAAAAATGAGCTGAGTAACCCAAAAATGGCATGAAGAACCCAAAAATGGATTGAGGAACCCAAAAATGGATCTAGAAATCCAAAAGTGGTCTCAGGAAACCAAAACTGGATTGAGGAACCCCAAAATGCATTGAGGAACCCAAAAATGGGTTGAGGAACTAAAAAATGGATTGAGGAAAGCAAAACTGGATTGGGAAACAAAAAATGGTCTGAGGAACCGAAAAATGGATTGAGGAACCCAAAATGGATTGAGGAACCAAAAAATGGATTGAGGAACCCAGAAATGCATTGAGGAAAAGAAAAAAGATTGAGGAAACCAAAAATGAATTGAGAAAGCCCAAAATGGGCTGAAGAACCCCAAAATTGGCTAAAGAAGCCCAAAATGGTCTGCTGACTCCAAAAATGCACTGATGAACCCAAAAATGGACTGAAGAACCCAAAAATGGGCGCAGGAACACAAAAATGGGCTGAAGAACCCGAAAATGGTATGAGGAGCCCAAAAATGGGCTGAGGAACCCAAAAATGGGCTCAGGAACCCAAACAATGGGCCGAAGAACCCGAAAATGGTTTGAGGAGCCCAGAAATGGGCTGAGTAACCCAAAAATGGGCTCAGGAACAGAAAAGTGCATTGAGGAACGAAAAAATGGGCTGAGGAACCCAAAAATTGCTGAAGAACCCAAAAATGGATTGAGAAACCAAACAATCGATTGAGGAAGCCAAAACTGGATTGAGGAATCCAAAAATGGGCTAAAGAACCCAAAAAAGGATTGAGAAACCCCAAAAAAGTTCGAAGAAACCAGAAATGTATTGTGGAATTAAAAAAAATGGGCTCAGGAACCCAAAAGTGGATTGAGGAAACCAAAAATGGATTGGGGAAAATAAAAATGGTCTGAGGAACCGAAAAATGGATTGAAGAACCCAAAATGGATTGAGGAACCCCAAAATGGATTAAGGAACCCAAAAATGGCCTGAAGAATCCCAAAATCGGGTCAGGAACATGAAAATGCATTCACCAATCCAAAAATGGATTGAGGAACCCAAAAATGGGCTGAAGAACCCCAAAATGGATGGAGGAACCCAAAAATGGATGGAGGAACCCAAAAATGGGCTCAGGAACAACAGAAATGCGTTGAGGAAAACAAAAAAAAGATTGAGGAAACCAAGAATGGTCAGAGGAAACCAAGAATGGGCTGAATAGTCAAAAAATGGATTGAGGAACCCAAAAATGGGCTGAAAAACCCAAAAATTGGCCGAAGAAGCCAAAAATGGGCTGCGGACTCCAAAAATGGGCTGTGGAACCCAAAAATGGGCTGAAGAACCAAAAAATGGGCCGACAAAATAAAAAATGGTTTGAGGAACCCAAAAATTAGCTCAGGAACCCAAAAATAGTTTGAAGAACCAAAAAATGAATTGAAGAACCCAAAAATGGGCTGAGGAATGCAAAAATATCCTGAAGAACCCAAAAATGGGCTGAGGAACCCAAAAACGGATTTAGAAACCCAAAAGTGGTCTCAGGAAACCAAAACTGGATTGAGGAACCCCGAAATGGATTGAGGAACCCAAAAATGGGCTGAGGAACTAAAAAATGGATTGAGGAAAGCAAAAATGGATGGGGAAACTAAAAATGGTCTGAGGAACCGAAAAATGGATTGAAGAATCTAAAAATGGATTGAGGGACCCAAAAATGGGCTGAAGAACCATAAATGGATTGAGGGACCCAGAAATGGATTGAAGGACCAAAAAATGGATTGAGGGACAAAAAAATGGATTGAAGAAATCAGAAAAGTTTTGAGGAACCCCAAAATTGTCTGTGGGACCCAAGAACGGATTGAGGAACACAAAAATGGATTTAGGAACTCAAAAATGGCTTAGGGACCAAAAAAATGGATTGAGGAAGCCAAAAATGGATTGAGGGACCCAAAAAATGGATTGAGGGGCCCAAAAATGGATTGACGAACTCAAAAATAGATCGAGGGACCAAAAAATAAAGTGAGGAACACAAAAATTGATTGAGGAACTCCAAAATGGATTGAGGGAACAAAAACTGGATTGAAAGGCCCAAAAATGGATTGAGGAAACCAAAACTGGCTTGAGGGACACAAAAATGGGCTGAGGAATCCAAAAATGGATTGAGGAACCCAAAAAAAACATTGGGAGGTCCAAAAATGGATTGAGGAATCCAAAAATGGATTGAGGAATCTTTTGGGCCCCTCAATCCATTTTTGGGTTCCTCAGCCCATTTTTGTGTCCCTCAAACCAGTTTTGTGTTCCTCTATACATTTTTGGGTTCCTCTATTTATTTTGGGGTACCTCAATCATTTTTAGATTCCTCAATCCATTTTTTGGTTCCTCTGCGCTGCACAAGTAATCAAACGAACTGCTTTATAGTCCAGTGAGGAGCGATTCATATTTTCATGTGCTTCTTAGCAGACTCGGGATGCACGGAAGCTTTACATCGAGAGATAAGTCTCTCTTGTGTACTGTTAGATCTGAAATCGGTTCCTTGCCAGTATATTCATCAGGCATCTGTTCATCACACACAGGTACGCCTTCCAGTCTGCTTCTTGCCTCGGAGCCGTGCCTTCTCTGCTCTCTTCTGCCGTCTCTGCCACAGCTCTTCCGCATGACTGTAAAACGCCGGGGTCTGCCTGATAGAGGAAACCGGCTACCCCTCAAGGTCGTTCGGCCGCGGAGGTTGAAACCTCCGGGTGCAGAGCCCGTGTGCTCTTCCTTAGTCGAACGAGCTTCGCGCGCATTCCTGGGCATTCTCAGCAGACTCCGGCTCCACAGGTTCTTTGCACTAAGAGGTAAAGATCTCTGCGAACTGCTAGGGCTGAAACGTGTTGCTGTCAAAAGTTTTCTTCGTGCACTCATTTCAAAGCCACAGAAAAGCAGTCGGTCTGCTCCTTTCCTCCGATAGCAGCAGTCATTTGAATCTTCATCCATCTCTGCAGTTAGCAGCCACATCACTGCAGTGGGAATTCTCAGCCGCTGGTGAATCTGTTTCCGTAGAAGGCATTAAATCGCTCCAAAAAAGCAGCAGCTTCTTCAGCGCTTGCCTGTCTCCTCGGAAGACCGACACCCAGGGAATGCATTGTTAACCACCGAGGAACCCAAAAATTGATTGAGGAAAACAAAAATGGATGGAGGAACTCAAAAATTGGCTCAGGAAGCCAAAAATGAATTGAGGAAAAAAAAAAGGGGCCCAGGAACGGAAGAATGGGCTGAGTAACCCAGAAATGGATTTAGGAACCCAGAAATGCATTGAGGAACCCAAAAAGGGGCTGAGGAACCCAAAAATAGGCTGAAGAACCCTAAAATGGACTGAGGACCCCCAAAATGGATTGAGGAGTCTCAAAATGTGCTGAGGAACTAAAAAATGGATTGAGGAACTAAAAAGTGGATTGAGGAACCAAAAAGTGGATTGAGGAACTTAAAAATGGATTGAGGAACCGAAAAATGGGCCGAGGGATCAAAAAATGGATCGAGGAACCCGAAAATAGATTGAGGAACCAAAAATGGATTGAGGGACCAAAGAATGGATTGAGGAACGCAAAAATGGGCTGAAGAACAATAAAATGGATTGAGGGACCCAAAAATGGATTGACGGACAAAAAATGGATTGAGGAACCAGAAAAGTTTTGAGGAAACCAAAACTGAGCTGAGGAACTCAAAAAAGGATTGAGGAACCCTAAACTGTATTGAGAACTCAAAAATGGATTGAGGAAACCTAAATTGGTCTGAGGGACCCAAAAATGGATTCAGGAAGCCAAAAATACATTGAGGAATCAAAAAATGACTTAGGGACCAATAAAATGTATTGAGGAAGCCAAAAATGGATTGAGGAAACCAAAAATGAGATGAGGAACCCAAAAATGGGATGAATAACCCAAAACTGGGCTAAGGAAACCAAAAATGAATAGAGGGGCCCAAAAATTGATTGAGGAAACCAAAAATGGGCTGAGGGACCCAAAAACGGCTCAGGAACACAAAAATGCATTGAGGAATCCAAAAATGGATTGAGGGACCCAAAAATGGGCTGAAGAACTAAAAAAGGGATTCAGGAACCCAAAAATGGATTGAGGAATCCAAAAATGGGCTCAGGAACAAAGAAATTCATTGAGGAAAACTGAAAAGAATAGAGGAACCCAAAAATGGATTGAGGAACGCAAAAATGTATCTAGAAATCCAAAAGTGGTCTCAGGAAACCAAAACTGGATTGAGGAACCCAAAAATGGGTTGAGGAACTAAAAAATGGATTGAGGAAAGCAAAACTGGATTGGGAAACAAAAAATGGTCTGAGGAACCGAAAAATGGATTGAGGAACCCAAAATGGATTGAGGAACCAAAAAATGGATTGAGGAACCCAGAAATGCATTGAGGAAAAGAAAAAAGATTGAGGAAACCAAAAATGAATTGAGAAAGCCCAAAATGGGCTGAAGAACCCCAAAATTAGCTAAAGAAGCCCAAAATGGTCTGCTGACTCCAAAAATGCACTGATGAACCCAAAAATGGGCTGAAGAACCCAAAAAATGGGCGCAGGAACACAAAAATGGGCTGAAGAACCCGAAAATGGTATGAGGATCCCAAAAATGGGCTGAGGAACCCAAAAATGGGCTCAGGAACCCAAAAAATGGGCCGAAGAACCCGAAAATGGTTTGAGGAGCCCAAAAATGGGCTGAGTAACCCAAAAATGGGCTCAGGAACAGAAAAGTGCATTGAGGAATGAAAAAATGGGCTGAGGAACCCAAAAATTGCT
Organism: Dromococcyx pavoninus; assembly: GCA_033558185.1. Lineage (NCBI taxonomy): Eukaryota > Metazoa > Chordata > Aves > Cuculiformes > Neomorphidae > Dromococcyx > Dromococcyx pavoninus. Next base: position 21,925 of record JAUMJL010001845.1, read on the forward strand.
GAAGAACCCAAAAATGGATTGAGAAACCCAACAATCGATTGAGGAAGCCAAAACTGGATTGAGGAATCCAAAAATGGGCTAAAGAACCCCAAAATGGATTGAGAAACCCCAAAAAAGTTCGAAGAAACCAGAAATGTATTGTGGAATTAAAAAAAATGGGCTCAGGAACCCAAAAGTGGATTGAGGAAACCAAAAATGGATTGAGGAGCCCAAAAATGGGCTGAGGAAACCAAAAATGGATTGGGGAAAATAAAAATGGTCTGAGGAACCGAAAAATGGATTGAAGAACCCAAAATGGATTGAGGAACCCCAAAATGGATTAAGGAACCCAAAAATGGCCTGAAGAATCCCAAAATCGGGTCAGGAACATGAAAATGCATTCACCAATCCAAAAATGGATTGAGGAACCCAAAAATGGGCTGAAGAACCCCAAAATGGATGGAGGAACCCAAAAATGGATGGAGGAACCCAAAAATGGGCTCAGGAACACAGAAATGCGTTGAGGAAAACAAAAAAAAGATTGAGGAAACCAAGAATGGTCAGAGGAAACCAAGAATGGGCTGAATAGTCAAAAAATGGATTGAGGAACCCAAAAATGGGCTGAAAAACCCAAAAATTGGCCGAAGAAGCCAAAAATGGGCTGCGGACTCCAAAAATGGGCTGTGGAACCCAAAAATGGGCTGAAGAACCAAAAAATGGGCCGACAAAATAAAAAATGGTTTGAGGAACCCAAAAATTAGCTCAGGAACCCAAAAATAGTTTGAAGAACCAAAAAATGAATTGAAGAACCCAAAAATGGGCTGAGGAATGCAAAAATATCCTGAAGAACCCAAAAATGGGCTGAGGAACCCAAAAACGGATTTAGAAACCCAAAAGTGGTCTCAGGAAACCAAAACTGGATTGAGGAACCCCGAAATGGATTGAGGAACCCAAAAATGGGCTGAGGAACTAAAAAATGGATTGAGGAAAGCAAAAATGGATGGGGAAACTAAAAATGGTCTGAGGAACCGAAAAATGGATTGAGGAATCTAAAAATGGATTGAGGGACCCAAAAATGGGCTGAAGAACCATAAATGGATTGAGGGACCCAGAAATGGATTGAAGGACCAAAAAATGGATTGAGGGACAAAAAAATGGATTGAAGAAATCAGAAAAGTTTTGAGGAACCCCAAAATTGTCTGTGGGACCCAAGAACGGATTGAGGAACACAAAAATGGATTTAGGAACTCAAAAATGGCTTAGGGACCAAAAAAATGGATTGAGGAAGCCAAAAATGGATTGAGGGACCCAAAAAATGGATTGAGGGGCCCAAAAATGGATTGACGAACTCAAAAATAGATCGAGGGACCAAAAAATAAAGTGAGGAACACAAAAATTGATTGAGGAACTCCAAAATGGATTGAGGGAACAAAAACTGGATTGAAAGGCCCAAAAATGGATTGAGGAAACCAAAACTGGCTTGAGGGACACAAAAATGGGCTGAGGAATCCAAAAATGGATTGAGGAACCCAAAAAAAACATTGGGAGGTCCAAAAATGGATTGAGGAATCCAAAAATGGATTGAGGAATCTTTTGGGCCCCTCAATCCATTTTTGGGTTCCTCAGCCCATTTTTGTGTCCCTCAAACCAGTTTTGTGTTCCTCTATACATTTTTGGGTTCCTCTATTTATTTTGGGGTACCTCAATCATTTTTAGATTCCTCAATCCATTTTTTGGTTCCTCTGCGCTGCACAAGTAATCAAACGAACTGCTTTATAGTCCAGTGAGGAGCGATTCATATTTTCATGTGCTTCTTAGCAGACTCGGGATGCACGGAAGCTTTACATCGAGAGATAAGTCTCTCTTGTGTACTGTTAGATCTGAAATCGGTTCCTTGCCAGTATATTCATCAGGCATCTGTTCATCACACACAGGTACGCCTTCCAGTCTGCTTCTTGCCTCGGAGCCGTGCCTTCTCTGCCTCTCTTCTGCCGTCTCTGCCACAGCTCTTCCGCATGACTGTAAAACGCCAGGGTCTGCCTGATAGAGGAAACCGGCTACCCTTCAAGGTCGTTCGGCCGCGGAGGTTGAAACCTCCGGGTGGAGAGCCCTTGTGCTCTTCCTTAGTCGAACGAGCTTCGCGCGCATTCCTGGGCATTCTCAGCAGACTCCGGCTCCACAGGTTCTTTGCACTAAGAGGTAAAGATCTCTGCGAACTGCTAGGGCTGAAACGTGTTGCTGTCAAAAGTTTTCTTCGTGCACTCATTTCAAAGCCACAGAAAAGCAGTCGGTCTGCTCCTTTCCTCCGATAGCAGCAGTCATTTGAATCTTCATCCATCTCTGCAGTTAGCAGCCACATCACTGCAGTGGGAATTCTCAGCCGCTGGTGAATCTGTTTCCGTAGAAGGCATTAAATCGCTCCAAAAAAGCAGCAGGTTCTTCAGCACTTGCCTGTCTCCTCGGAAGACCGACACCCAGGGAATGCATTGTTAACCACCGAGGAACCCAAAAATTGATTGAGGAAACCAAAAATGGATGGAGGAACTCAAAAATTGGCTCAGGAAGCCAAAAATGAATTGAGGAAAAGAAAAAGGGGCCCAGGAACGGAAGAATGGGCTGAGTAACCCAAAAATGGATTTAGGAACCCAGAAATGCATTGAGGAACCCAAAAAGGGGCTGAGGAACCCAAAAATAGGCTGAAGAACCCTAAAATGGACTGAGGAACCCCAAAATGGATTGAGGAGTCTCAAAATGTGCTGAGGAACTAAAAAATGGATTGAGGAACTAAAAAGTGGATTGAGGAACCAAAAAGTGGATTGAGGAACTTAAAAATGGATTGAGGAACCGAAAAATGGGCCGAGGGATCAAAAAATGGATCGAGGAACCCGAAAATAGATTGAGGAACCAAAAATGGATTGAGGGACCAAAGAATGGATTGAGGAACGCAAAAATGGGCTGAAGAACAATAAAATGGATTGAGGGACCCAAAAATGGATTGAAGAACCCAAAAATGGATTGACGGACAAAAAATGGATTGAGGAACCAGAAAAGTTTTGAGGAAACCAAAACTGAGCTGAGGAACTCAAAAAAGGATTGAGGAACCCTAAACTGTATTGAGAACTCAAAAATGGATTGAGGAAACCTAAATTGGTCTGAGGGACCCAAAAATGGATTCAGGAAGCCAAAAATACATTGAGGAATCAAAAAATGACTTAGGGACCAATAAAATGTATTGAGGAAGCCAAAAATGGATTGAGGAAACCAAAAATGAGATGAGGAACCCAAAAATGGGCTGAATAACCCAAAACTGGGCTAAGGAAACCAAAAATGAATAGAGGGGCCCAAAAATTGATTGAGGAAACCAAAAATGGGCTGAGGGACCCAAAAACGGCTCAGGAACACAAAAATGCATTGAGGAATCCAAAAATGGATTGAGGGACCCAAAAATGGGCTGAAGAACTAAAAAAGGGATTCAGGAACCCAAAAATGGATTGAGGAATCCAAAAATGGGCTCAGGAACAAAGAAATGCATTGAGGAAAACTAAAAAGGATAGAGGAAACCAAAAATGAGCTGAAGAACCCAAAAATTGGCGCAGGAAATAAAAAATGGTTTGAAGAACGCAAAAATGGGCTCAGGAACCCAAAAATACTTTGAAGAACCAAAAAATGAATTGAAGACCCTAAAAATGAGCTGAGTAACCCAAAAATGGCATGAAGAACCCAAAAATGGATTGAGGAACCCAAAAATGGATCTAGAAATCCAAAAGTGGTCTCAGGAAACCAAAACTGGATTGAGGAACCCCAAAATGCATTGAGGAACCCAAAAATGGGTTGAGGAACTAAAAAATGGATTGAGGAAAGCAAAACTGGATTGGGAAACAAAAAATGGTCTGAGGAACCGAAAAATGGATTGAGGAACCCAAAATGGATTGAGGAACCAAAAAATGGATTGAGGAACCCAGAAATGCATTGAGGAAAAGAAAAAAGATTGAGGAAACCAAAAATGAATTGAGAAAGCCCAAAATGGGCTGAAGAACCCCAAAATTGGCTAAAGAAGCCCAAAATGGTCTGCTGACTCCAAAAATGCACTGATGAACCCAAAAATGGACTGAAGAACCCAAAAATGGGCGCAGGAACACAAAAATGGGCTGAAGAACCCGAAAATGGTATGAGGAGCCCAAAAATGGGCTGAGGAACCCAAAAATGGGCTCAGGAACCCAAACAATGGGCCGAAGAACCCGAAAATGGTTTGAGGAGCCCAGAAATGGGCTGAGTAACCCAAAAATGGGCTCAGGAACAGAAAAGTGCATTGAGGAACGAAAAAATGGGCTGAGGAATCCAAAAATTGCTGAAGAACCCAAAAATGGATTGAGAAACCAAACAATCGATTGAGGAAGCCAAAACTGGATTGAGGAATCCAAAAATGGGCTAAAGAACCCAAAAAAGGATTGAGAAACCCCAAAAAAGTTCGAAGAAACCAGAAATGTATTGTGGAATTAAAAAAAATGGGCTCAGGAACCCAAAAGTGGATTGAGGAAACCAAAAATGGATTGGGGAAAATAAAAATGGTCTGAGGAACCGAAAAATGGATTGAAGAACCCAAAATGGATTGAGGAACCCCAAAATGGATTAAGGAACCCAAAAATGGCCTGAAGAATCCCAAAATCGGGTCAGGAACATGAAAATGCATTCACCAATCCAAAAATGGATTGAGGAACCCAAAAATGGGCTGAAGAACCCCAAAATGGATGGAGGAACCCAAAAATGGATGGAGGAACCCAAAAATGGGCTCAGGAACACAGAAATGCGTTGAGGAAAACAAAAAAAAGATTGAGGAAACCAAGAATGGTCAGAGGAAACCAAGAATGGGCTGAATAGTCAAAAAATGGATTGAGGAACCCAAAAATGGGCTGAAAAACCCAAAAATTGGCCGAAGAAGCCAAAAATGGGCTGCGGACTCCAAAAATGGGCTGTGGAACCCAAAAATGGGCTGAAGAACCAAAAAATGGGCCGACAAAATAAAAAATGGTTTGAGGAACCCAAAAATGGTCTCAGGAACCCAAAAATAGTTTGAAGAACCAAAAAATGAATTGAAGAACCCAAAAATGGGCTGAGGAATGCAAAAATAGCCTGAAGAACCCAAAAATGGGCTGAGGAACCCAAAAACGGATTTAGAAACCCAAAAGTGGTCTCAGGAAACCAAAACTGGATTGAGGAACCCCGAAATGGATTGAGGAACCCAAAAATGGGCTGAGGAACTAAAAAATGGATTGAGGAAAGCAAAAATGGATGGGGAAACTAAAAATGGTCTGAGGAACCGAAAAATGGATTGAGGAATCTAAAAATGGATTGAGGGACCCAAAAATGGGCTGAAGAACCATAAATGGATTGAGGGACCCAGAAATGGATTGAAGGACCAAAAAATGGATTGAGGGACAAAAAAATGGATTGAAGAAACCAGAAAAGTTTTGAGGAACCCCAAAATTGTCTGTGGGACCCAAGAACGGATTGAGGAACACAAAAATGGATTTCGGAACTCAAAAATGGCTTAGGGACCAAAAAAATGGATTGAGGAAGCCAAAAATGGATTGAGGGACCCAAAAAATGGATTGAGGGGCCCAAAAATGGATTGACGAACTCAAAAATAGATCGAGGGACCAAAAAATAAAGTGAGGAACACAAAAATTGATTGAGGAACTCCAAAATGGATTGAGGGAACAAAAACTGGATTGAAAGGCCCAAAAATGGATTGAGGAAACCAAAACTGGTTTGAGGAATTTTTGGGCCCCTCAATCCATTTTTGGGTTCCTCAGCCCATTTTTGTGTCCCTCAAACCAGTTTTGTGTTCCTCTATACATTTTTGGGTTCCTCTATTTATTTTGGGGTACCTCAATCATTTTTAGATTCCTCAATCCATTTTTTGGTTCCTCTGCGCTGCACAAGTAATCAAACGAACTGCTTTATAGTCCAGTGAGGAGCGATTCATATTTTCATGTGCTTCTTAGCAGACTCGGGATGCACGGAAGCTTTACATCGAGAGATAAGTCTCTCTTGTGTACTGTTAGATCTGAAATCGGTTCCTTGCCAGTATATTCATCAGGCATCTGTTCATCACACACAGGTACGCCTTCCAGTCTGCTTCTTGCCTCGGAGCCGTGCCTTCTCTGCTCTCTTCTGCCGTCTCTGCCACAGCTCTTCCGCATGACTGTAAAACGCCGGGGTCTGCCTGATAGAGGAAACCGGCTACCCCTCAAGGTCGTTCGGCCGCGGAGGTTGAAACCTCCGGGTGGAGAGCCCGTGTGCTCTTCCTTAGTCGAACGAGCTTCGCGCGCATTCCTGGGCATTCTCAGCAGACTCCGGCTCCACAGGTTCTTTGCACTAAGAGGTAAAGATCTCTGCGAACTGCTAGGGCTGAAACGTGTTGCTGTCAAACGTTTTCTTCGTGCACTCATTTCAAAGCCACAGAAAAGCAGTCGGTCTGCTCCTTTCCTCCGATAGCAGCAGTCATTTGAATCTTCATCCATCTCTGCAGTTAGCAGCCACATCACTGCAGTGGGAATTCTCAGTCGCTGGTGAATCTGTTTCCGTAGAAGGCATTAAATCGCTCCAAAAAAGCAGCAGCTTCTTCAGCGCTTGCCTGTCTCCTCGGAAGACCGACACCCAGGGAATGGATTGTTAACCACCGAGGAACCCAAAAATTGATTGAGGAAAACAAAAATGGATGGAGGAACTCAAAAATTGGCTCAGGAAGCCAAAAATGAATTGAGGAAAAGAAAAAGGGGCCCAGGAACGGAAGAATGGGCTGAGTAACCCAAAAATGGATTTAGGCACCCAGAAATGCATTGAGGAACCCAAAAAGGGGCTGAGGAACCCAAAAATAGGCTGAAGAACCCTAAAATGGACTGAGGAACCCCAAAATGGATTGAGGAGTCTCAAAATGTGCTGAGGAACTAAAAAATGGATTGAGGAACTAAAAAGTGGATTGAGGAACCAAAAAGTGGATTGAGGAACTTAAAAATGGATTGAGGAACCGAAAAATGGGCCGAGGGATCAAAAAATGGATCGAGGAACCCGAAAATAGATTGAGGAACCAAAAATGGATTGAGGGACCAAAGAATGGATTGAGGAACGCAAAAATGGGCTGAAGAACAATAAAATGGATTGAGGGACCCAAAAATGGATTGAAGAACCCAAAAATGGATTGACGGACAAAAAATGGATTGAGGAACCAGAAAAGTTTTGAGGAAACCAAAACTGAGCTGAGGAACTCAAAAAAGGATTGAGGAACCCTAAACTGTATTGAGAACTCAAAAATGGATTGAGGAAACCTAAATTGGTCTGAGGGACCCAAAAATGGATTCAGGAAGCCAAAAATACATTGAGGAATCAAAAAATGACTTAGGGACCAATAAAATGTATTGAGGAAGCCAAAAATGGATTGAGGAAACCAAAAATGAGATGAGGAACCCCAAAATGGGCTGAATAACCCAAAACTGGGCTAAGGAAACCAAAAATGAATAGAGGGGCCCAAAAATTGATTGAGGAAACCAAAAATGGGCTGAGGGACCCAAAAACGGCTCAGGAACACAAAAATGCATTGAGGAATCCAAAAATGGATTGAGGGACCCAAAAATGGGCTGAAGAACTAAAAAAGGGATTCAGGAACCCAAAAATGGATTGAGGAATCCAAAAATGGGCTCAGGAACAAAGAAATGCATTGAGGAAAACTAAAAAGGATAGAGGAAACCAAAAATGGGCTGAAGAACCCAAAAATGGATTGAGGAACGCAAAAATGGATCTAGAAATCCAAAAGTGGTCTCAGGAAACCAAAACTGGATTGAGGAACCCAAAAATGGGTTGAGGAACTAAAAAATGGATTGAGGAAAGCAAAACTGGATTGGGAAACAAAAAATGGTCTGAGGAACCGAAAAATGGATTGAGGAACCCAGAAATGCATTGAGGAAAAGAAAAAAGATTGAGGAAACCAAAAATGAATTGAGAAAGCCCAAAATGGGCTGAAGAACCCCAAAATTAGCTAAAGAAGCCCAAAATGGTCTGCTGACTCCAAAAATGCACTGATGAACCCAAAAATGGGCTGAAGAACCCAAAAAATGGGCGCAGGAACACAAAAATGGGCTGAAGAACCCGAAAATGGTATGAGGAGCCCAAAAATGGGCTGAGGAACCCAAAAATGGGCTCAGGAACCCAAAAAATGGGCCGAAGAACCCGAAAATGGTTTGAGGAGCCCAAAAATGGGCTGAGTAACCCAAAAATGGGCTCAGGAAGAGAAAAGTGCATTGAGGAACGAAAAAATGGGCTGAGGAACCCAAAAATTGCTGAAGAACCCAAAAATGGATTGAGAAACCCAACAATCGATTGAGGAAGCCAAAACTGGATTGAGGAATCCAAAAATGGGCTAAAGAACCCAAAAATGGATTGAGAAACCCCAAAAAAGTTCGAAGAAACCAGAAATGTATTGTGGAATTAAAAAAAATGGGCTCAGGAACCCAAAAGTGGATTGAGGAAACCAAAAATGGATTGAGGAGCCCAAAAATGGGCTGAGGAAACCAAAAATGGATTGGGGAAAATAAAAATGGTCTGAGGAACCGAAAAATGGATTGAAGAACCCAAAATGGATTGAGGAACCCCAAAATGGATTAAGGAACCCAAAAATGGCCTGAAGAATCCCAAAATCGGGTCAGGAACATGAAAATGCATTCACGAATCCAAAAATGGATTGAGGAACCCAAAAATGGGCTGAAGAACCCCAAAATGGATGGAGGAACCCAAAAATGGATGGAGGAACCCAAAAATGGGCTCAGGAACACAGAAATGCGTTGAGGAAAACAAAAAAAAGATTGAGGAAACCAAGAATGGGCAGAGGAAACCAAAAATGGGCTGAATAGTCAAAAAATGGATTGAGGAACGCAAAAATGGATTGAGGAACCCAAAAATGGGCTGAAAAACCCAAAAATTGGCCGAAGAAGCCCAAAATGGGCTGCGGACTCCAAAAATGGGCTGTGGAACCCAAAAATGGGCTGAAGAACCAAGAAATGGGCCGACAAAATAAAAAATGGTTTGAGGAACCCAAAAATGGGCTCAGGAACCCAAAAATAGTTTGAAGAACCAAAAAATGAATTGAAGAACCCAAAAATGGGCTGAGGAATGCAAAAATAGACTGAAGAACCCAAAAATGGGCTGAGGAACCCAAAAACGGATTTAGAAACCCAAAAGTGGTCTCAGGAAACCAAAACTGGATTGAGGAACCCCGAAATGGATTGAGGAACCCAAAAATGGGCTGAGGAACTAAAAAATGGATTGAGGAAAGCAAAAATGGATGGGGAAACTAAAAATGGTCTGAGGAACCGAAAAATGGATTGAGGAATCTAAAAATGGATTGAGGGACCCAAAAATGGGCTGAAGAACCATAAATGGATTGAGGGACCCAGAAATGGATTGAAGGACCAAAAAATGGATTGAGGGACAAAAAAATGGATTGAAGAAATCAGAAAAGTTTTGAGGAACCCCAAAATTGTCTGTGGGACCCAAGAACGGATTGAGGAACACAAAAATGGATTTAGGAACTCAAAAATGGCTTAGGGACCAAAAAAATGGATTGAGGAAGCCAAAAATGGATTGAGGGACCCAAAAAATGGATTGAGGGGCCCAAAAATGGATTGACGAACTCAAAAATAGATCGAGGGACCAAAAAATAAAGTGAGGAACACAAAAATTGATTGAGGAACTCCAAAATGGATTGAGGGAACAAAAACTGGATTGAAAGGCCCAAAAATGGATTGAGGAAACCAAAACTGGCTTGAGGGACACAAAAATGGGCTGAGGAATCCAAAAATGGATTGAGGAACCCAAAAAAAACATTGGGAGGTCCAAAAATGGATTGAGGAATCCAAAAATGGATTGAGGAATCTTTTGGGCCCCTCAATCCATTTTTGGGTTCCTCAGCCCATTTTTGTGTCCCTCAAACCAGTTTTGTGTTCCTCTATACATTTTTGGGTTCCTCTATTTATTTTGGGGTACCTCAATCATTTTTAGATTCCTCAATCCATTTTTTGGTTCCTCTGCGCTGCACAAGTAATCAAACGAACTGCTTTATAGTCCAGTGAGGAGCGATTCATATTTTCATGTGCTTCTTAGCAGACTCGGGATGCACGGAAGCTTTACATCGAGAGATAAGTCTCTCTTGTGTACTGTTAGATCTGAAATCGGTTCCTTGCCAGTATATTCATCAGGCATCTGTTCATCACACACAGGTACGCCTTCCAGTCTGCTTCTTGCCTCGGAGCCGTGCCTTCTCTGCCTCTCTTCTGCCGTCTCTGCCACAGCTCTTCCGCATGACTGTAAAACGCCAGGGTCTGCCTGATAGAGGAAACCGGCTACCCTTCAAGGTCGTTCGGCCGCGGAGGTTGAAACCTCCGGGTGGAGAGCCCTTGTGCTCTTCCTTAGTCGAACGAGCTTCGCGCGCATTCCTGGGCATTCTCAGCAGACTCCGGCTCCACAGGTTCTTTGCACTAAGAGGTAAAGATCTCTGCGAACTGCTAGGGCTGAAACGTGTTGCTGTCAAAAGTTTTCTTCGTGCACTCATTTCAAAGCCACAGAAAAGCAGTCGGTCTGCTCCTTTCCTCCGATAGCAGCAGTCATTTGAATCTTCATCCATCTCTGCAGTTAGCAGCCACATCACTGCAGTGGGAATTCTCAGCCGCTGGTGAATCTGTTTCCGTAGAAGGCATTAAATCGCTCCAAAAAAGCAGCAGGTTCTTCAGCACTTGCCTGTCTCCTCGGAAGACCGACACCCAGGGAATGCATTGTTAACCACCGAGGAACCCAAAAATTGATTGAGGAAACCAAAAATGGATGGAGGAACTCAAAAATTGGCTCAGGAAGCCAAAAATGAATTGAGGAAAAGAAAAAGGGGCCCAGGAACGGAAGAATGGGCTGAGTAACCCAAAAATGGATTTAGGAACCCAGAAATGCATTGAGGAACCCAAAAAGGGGCTGAGGAACCCAAAAATAGGCTGAAGAACCCTAAAATGGACTGAGGAACCCCAAAATGGATTGAGGAGTCTCAAAATGTGCTGAGGAACTAAAAAATGGATTGAGGAACTAAAAAGTGGATTGAGGAACCAAAAAGTGGATTGAGGAACTTAAAAATGGATTGAGGAACCGAAAAATGGGCCGAGGGATCAAAAAATGGATCGAGGAACCCGAAAATAGATTGAGGAACCAAAAATGGATTGAGGGACCAAAGAATGGATTGAGGAACGCAAAAATGGGCTGAAGAACAATAAAATGGATTGAGGGACCCAAAAATGGATTGAAGAACCCAAAAATGGATTGACGGACAAAAAATGGATTGAGGAACCAGAAAAGTTTTGAGGAAACCAAAACTGAGCTGAGGAACTCAAAAAAGGATTGAGGAACCCTAAACTGTATTGAGAACTCAAAAATGGATTGAGGAAACCTAAATTGGTCTGAGGGACCCAAAAATGGATTCAGGAAGCCAAAAATACATTGAGGAATCAAAAAATGACTTAGGGACCAATAAAATGTATTGAGGAAGCCAAAAATGGATTGAGGAAACCAAAATGAGATGAGGAACCCAAAAATGGGCTGAATAACCCAAAACTGGGCTAAGGAAACCAAAAATGAATAGAGGGGCCCAAAAATTGATTGAGGAAACCAAAAATGGGCTGAGGGACCCAAAAACGGCTCAGGAACACAAAAATGCATTGAGGAATCCAAAAATGGATTGAGGGACCCAAAAATGGGCTGAAGAACTAAAAAAGGGATTCAGGAACCCAAAAATGGATTGAGGAATCCAAAAATGGGCTCAGGAACAAAGAAATGCATTGAGGAAAACTAAAAAGGATAGAGGAAACCAAAAATGAGCTGAAGAACCCAAAAATTGGCGCAGGAAATAAAAAATGGTTTGAAGAACGCAAAAATGGGCTCAGGAACCCAAAAATACTTTGAAGAACCAAAAAATGAATTGAAGACCCTAAAAATGAGCTGAGTAACCCAAAAATGGCATGAAGAACCCAAAAATGGATTGAGGAACCCAAAAATGGATCTAGAAATCCAAAAGTGGTCTCAGGAAACCAAAACTGGATTGAGGAACCCCAAAATGCATTGAGGAACCCAAAAATGGGTTGAGGAACTAAAAAATGGATTGAGGAAAGCAAAACTGGATTGGGAAACAAAAAATGGTCTGAGGAACCGAAAAATGGATTGAGGAACCCAAAATGGATTGAGGAACCAAAAAATGGATTGAGGAACCCAGAAATGCATTGAGGAAAAGAAAAAAGATTGAGGAAACCAAAAATGAATTGAGAAAGCCCAAAATGGGCTGAAGAACCCCAAAATTGGCTAAAGAAGCCCAAAATGGTCTGCTGACTCCAAAAATGCACTGATGAACCCAAAAATGGACTGAAGAACCCAAAAATGGGCGCAGGAACACAAAAATGGGCTGAAGAACCCGAAAATGGTATGAGGAGCCCAAAAATGGGCTGAGGAACCCAAAAATGGGCTCAGGAACCCAAACAATGGGCCGAAGAACCCGAAAATGGTTTGAGGAGCCCAGAAATGGGCTGAGTAACCCAAAAATGGGCTCAGGAACAGAAAAGTGCATTGAGGAACGAAAAAATGGGCTGAGGAACCCAAAAATTGCTGAAGAACCCAAAAATGGATTGAGAAACCAAACAATCGATTGAGGAAGCCAAAACTGGATTGAGGAATCCAAAAATGGGCTAAAGAACCCAAAAAAGGATTGAGAAACCCCAAAAAAGTTCGAAGAAACCAGAAATGTATTGTGGAATTAAAAAAAATGGGCTCAGGAACCCAAAAGTGGATTGAGGAAACCAAAAATGGATTGGGGAAAATAAAAATGGTCTGAGGAACCGAAAAATGGATTGAAGAACCCAAAATGGATTGAGGAACCCCAAAATGGATTAAGGAACCCAAAAATGGCCTGAAGAATCCCAAAATCGGGTCAGGAACATGAAAATGCATTCACCAATCCAAAAATGGATTGAGGAACCCAAAAATGGGCTGAAGAACCCCAAAATGGATGGAGGAACCCAAAAATGGATGGAGGAACCCAAAAATGGGCTCAGGAACACAGAAATGCGTTGAGGAAAACAAAAAAAAGATTGAGGAAACCAAGAATGGTCAGAGGAAACCAAGAATGGGCTGAATAGTCAAAAAATGGATTGAGGAACCCAAAAATGGGCTGAAAAACCCAAAAATTGGCCGAAGAAGCCAAAAATGGGCTGCGGACTCCAAAAATGGGCTGTGGAACCCAAAAATGGGCTGAAGAACCAAAAAATGGGCCGACAAAATAAAAAATGGTTTGAGGAACCCAAAAATGGTCTCAGGAACCCAAAAATAGTTTGAAGAACCAAAAAATGAATTGAAGAACCCAAAAATGGGCTGAGGAATGCAAAAATAGCCTGAAGAACCCAAAAATGGGCTGAGGAACCCAAAAACGGATTTAGAAACCCAAAAGTGGTCTCAGGAAACCAAAACTGGATTGAGGAACCCCGAAATGGATTGAGGAACCCAAAAATGGGCTGAGGAACTAAAAAATGGATTGAGGAAAGCAAAAATGGATGGGGAAACTAAAAATGGTCTGAGGAACCGAAAAATGGATTGAGGAATCTAAAAATGGATTGAGGGACCCAAAAATGGGCTGAAGAACCATAAATGGATTGAGGGACCCAGAAATGGATTGAAGGACCAAAAAATGGATTGAGGGACAAAAAAATGGATTGAAGAAACCAGAAAAGTTTTGAGGAACCCCAAAATAGTCTGTGGGACCCAGAACGGATTGAGGAACACAAAAATGGATTTCGGAACTCAAAAATGGCTTAGGGACCAAAAAAATGGATTGAGGAAGCCAAAAATGGATTGAGGGACCCAAAAAATGGATTGAGGGGCCCAAAAAATGGATTGACGAACTCAAAAATAGATCGAGGGACCAAAAAATAAAGTGAGGAACACAAAAATTGATTGAGGAACTCCAAAATGGATTGAGGGAACAAAAACTGGATTGAAAGGCCCAAAAATGGATTGAGGAAACCAAAACTGGTTTGAGGAATTTTTGGGCCCCTCAATCCATTTTTGGGTTCCTCAGCCCATTTTTGTGTCCCTCAAACCAGTTTTGTGTTCCTCTATACATTTTTGGGTTCCTCTATTTATTTTGGGGTACCTCAATCATTTTTAGATTCCTCAATCCATTTTTTGGTTCCTCTGCGCTGCACAAGTAATCAAACGAACTGCTTTATAGTCCAGTGAGGAGCGATTCATATTTTCATGTGCTTCTTAGCAGACTCGGGATGCACGGAAGCTTTACATCGAGAGATAAGTCTCTCTTGTGTACTGTTAGATCTGAAATCGGTTCCTTGCCAGTATATTCATCAGGCATCTGTTCATCACACACAGGTACGCCTTCCAGTCTGCTTCTTGCCTCGGAGCCGTGCCTTCTCTGCTCTCTTCTGCCGTCTCTGCCACAGCTCTTCCGCATGACTGTAAAACGCCGGGGTCTGCCTGATAGAGGAAACCGGCTACCCCTCAAGGTCGTTCGGCCGCGGAGGTTGAAACCTCCGGGTGGAGAGCCCGTGTGCTCTTCCTTAGTCGAACGAGCTTCGCGCGCATTCCTGGGCATTCTCAGCAGACTCCGGCTCCACAGGTTCTTTGCACTAAGAGGTAAAGATCTCTGCGAACTGCTAGGGCTGAAACGTGTTGCTGTCAAACGTTTTCTTCGTGCACTCATTTCAAAGCCACAGAAAAGCAGTCGGTCTGCTCCTTTCCTCCGATAGCAGCAGTCATTTGAATCTTCATCCATCTCTGCAGTTAGCAGCCACATCACTGCAGTGGGAATTCTCAGTCGCTGGTGAATCTGTTTCCGTAGAAGGCATTAAATCGCTCCAAAAAAGCAGCAGCTTCTTCAGCGCTTGCCTGTCTCCTCGGAAGACCGACACCCAGGGAATGGATTGTTAACCACCGAGGAACCCAAAAATTGATTGAGGAAAACAAAAATGGATGGAGGAACTCAAAAATTGGCTCAGGAAGCCAAAAATTGAATTGAGGAAAAGAAAAAGGGGCCCAGGAACGGAAGAATGGGGCTGAGTAACCCAAAAATGGATTTAGGCACCCAGAAATGCATTGAGGAACCCAAAAAGGGGCTGAGGAACCCAAAAATAGGCTGAAGAACCCTAAAATGGACTGAGGAACCCCAAAATGGATTGAGGAGTCTCAAAATGTGCTGAGGAACTAAAAAAATGGATTGAGGAACTAAAAAGTGGATTGAGGAACCAAAAAGTGGATTGAGGAACTTAAAAATGGATTGAGGAACCGAAAAATGGGCCGAGGGGATCAAAAAATGGATCGAGGAACCCGAAAATAGATTGAGGAACCAAAAATGGATTGAGGGACCAAAGAATGGATTGAGGAACGCAAAAATGGGCTGAAGAACAATAAAATGGATTGAGGGACCCAAAAATGGATTGAAGAACCCAAAAAATGGATTGACGGACAAAAAATGGATTGAGGAACCAGAAAAGTTTTGAGGAAACCAAAACTGAGCTGGAGGAACTCAAAAAAGGATTGAGGAACCCTAAACTGTATTGAGAACTCAAAAATGGATTGAGGAAACCTAAATTGGTCTGAGGGACCCAAAAATGGATTCAGGAAGCCAAAAATACATTGAGGAATCAAAAAAATGACTTAGGGACCAATAAAATGTATTGAGGAAGCCAAAAATGGATTGAGGAAACCAAAAATGAGATGAGGAACCCAAAAATGGGCTGAATACCCAAAACTGGGCTAAGGAAACCAAAAATGAATAGAGGGGCCCAAAAATTGATTGAGGAAACCAAAAATGGGCTGAGGGACCCAAAAAACGGCTCAGGAACACAAAAATGCATTGAGGAATCAAAAAATGGATTGAGGGACCCAAAAATGGGCTGAAGAACTAAAAAAGGGGATTCAGGGAACCCAAAAAATGGATTGAGGAATCCAAAAAATGGGCTCAGGAACAAAGAAATGCATTGAGGAAAACTGAAAAGGATAGAGGAAACCAAAAATGGGCTGAAGAACCCAAAAAATGGATTGAGGAACGCAAAAATGGATCTAGAAATCCAAAAGTGGTCTCAGGAAACCAAAACTGGATTGAGGAACCCAAAAATGGGTTGAGGAACTAAAAAATGGATTGAGGAAAGCAAAACTGGATTGGGAAACAAAAAATGGTCTGAGGAACCGAAAAAATGGATTGAGGAACCCAAAATGGATTGAGGAACCAAAAAATGGATTGAGGAACCCAGAAATGCATTGAGGAAAAGAAAAAAGATTGAGGAAACCAAAAATGAATTGAGAAAGCCCAAAATGGGCTGAAGAACCCCAAAATTAGCTAAAGAAGCCCAAAATGGTCTGCTGACTCCAAAAATGCACTGATGAACCCAAAAATGGGCCTGAAGAACCCAAAAAATGGGCGCAGGAACACAAAAATGGGCTGAAGAACCCGAAAAATGGTATGAGGAGCCCAAAAAATGGGCTGAGGAACCCAAAAATGGGCTCAGGAACCCAAAAAAATGGGCCGAAGAACCCGAAAATGTTTGAGGAGCCCAAAAATGGGCTGAGTAACCCAAAAATGGGCTCAGGAACAGAAAAGTGCATTGAGGAATGAAAAAATGGGCTGAGGAACCCAAAAAATTGCTGAAGAACCCAAAAATGGATTGAGAAACCAAACAATCGATTGAGGAAGCCAAAACTGGATTGAGGAATCGAAAAATGGCTAAAGAACCCCAAAATGGATTGAGAAACCCCAAAAAAGTTCGAAGAAACCAGAATGTATTGTGGAATTAAAAAAAAATGGGCTCAGGAACCCAAAAGTGGATTGCTCAGGAACCCAAAAGTGGATTGAGGAAACCAAAAATGGATTGAGGAGCCCAAAAATGGGCTGAGGAAACCAAAAATGGATTGGGGAAAATAAAAATGGTCTGAGGAACCGAAAAATGGATTGAAGAACCCAAAATGGATTGAGGAACCCCAAAATGGATTAAGGAACCCAAAAATGGCCTGAAGAATCCCAAAATCGGGTCAGGAACATGAAAATGCATTCACCAATCCAAAAATGGATTGAGGAACCCAAAAATGGGCTGAAGAACCCCAAAATGGATGGAGGAACCCAAAAATGGATGGAGGAACCCAAAAATGGGCTCAGGAACACAGAAATGCGTTGAGGAAAACAAAAAAAAGATTGAGGAAACCAAGAATGGTCAGAGGAAACCAAGAATGGGCTGAATAGTCAAAAAATGGATTGAGGAACCCAAAAATGGGCTGAAAAACCCCAAAATTGGCCGAAGAAGCCAAAAATGGGCTGCGGACTCCAAAAATGGGCTGTGGAACCCAAAAATGGGCTGAAGAACCAAAAAATGGGCCGACAAAATAAAAAATGGTTTGAGGAACCCAAAAATTAGCTCAGGAACCCAAAAATAGTTTGAAGAACCAAAAAATGAATTGAAGAACCCAAAAATGGGCTGAGGAATGCAAAAATATCCTGAAGAACCCAAAAATGGGCTGAGGAACCCAAAAACGGATTTAGAAACCCAAAAGTGGTCTCAGGAAACCAAAACTGGATTGAGGAACCCCGAAATGGATTGAGGAACCCAAAAATGGGCTGAGGAACTAAAAAATGGATTGAGGAAAGCAAAAATGGATGGGGAAACTAAAAATGGTCTGAGGAACCGAAAAATGGATTGAGGAATCTAAAAATGGATTGAGGGACCCAAAAATGGGCTGAAGAACCATAAATGGATTGAGGGACCCAGAAATGGATTGAAGGACCAAAAAATGGATTGAGGGACAAAAAAATGGATTGAAGAAATCAGAAAAGTTTTGAGGAACCCCAAAATTGTCTGTGGGACCCAAGAACGGATTGAGGAACACAAAAATGGATTTAGGAACTCAAAAATGGCTTAGGGACCAAAAAAATGGATTGAGGAAGCCAAAAATGGATTGAGGGACCCAAAAAATGGATTGAGGGGCCCAAAAATGGATTGACGAACTCAAAAATAGATCGAGGGACCAAAAAATAAAGTGAGGAACACAAAAATTGATTGAGGAACTCCAAAATGGATTGAGGGAACAAAAACTGGATTGAAAGGCCCAAAAATGGATTGAGGAAACCAAAACTGGCTTGAGGGACACAAAAATGGGCTGAGGAATCCAAAAATGGATTGAGGAACCCAAAAAAAACATTGGGAGGTCCAAAAATGGATTGAGGAATCCAAAAATGGATTGAGGAATCTTTTGGGCCCCTCAATCCATTTTTGGGTTCCTCAGCCCATTTTTGTGTCCCTCAAACCAGTTTTGTGTTCCTCTATACATTTTTGGGTTCCTCTATTTATTTTGGGGTACCTCAATCATTTTTAGATTCCTCAATCCATTTTTTGGTTCCTCTGCACTGCACAAGTAATCAAACGAACTGCTTTATAGTCCAGTGAGGAGCGATTCATATTTTCATGTGCTTCTTAGCAGACTCGGGATGCACGGAAGCTTTACATCGAGAGATAAGTCTCTCTTGTGTACTGTTAGATCTGAAATCGTTCCTTGCCAGTATATTCATCAGGCATCTGTTCATCACAGCACAGGTACGCCTTCCAGTCCTGCTTCTTGCCTCGGAGCCGTGCCTTCTCTGCCTCTCTTCTGCCGTCTCTGCCACAGCTCTTCCGCATGACTGTAAAACGCCAGGGTCTGCCTGATAGAGGAAACCGGCTACCCTTCAAGGTCGTTCGGCCGCGGAGGTTGAAACCTCCGGGTGGAGAGCCCTTGTGCTCTTCCTTAGTCGAACGAGCTTCGCGCGCATTCCTGGGCATTCTCAGCAGACTCCGGCTCCACAGGTTCTTTGCACTAAGAGGTAAAGATCTCTGCGAACTGCTAGGGCTGAAACGTGTTGCTGTCAAAAGTTTTCTTCGTGCACTCATTTCAAAGCCACAGAAAAGCAGTCGGTCTGCTCCTTTCCTCCGATAGCAGCAGTCATTTGAATCTTCATCCATCTCTGCAGTTAGCAGCCACATCACTGCAGTGGGAATTCTCAGCCGCTGGTGAATCTGTTTCCGTAGAAGGCATTAAATCGCTCCAAAAAAGCAGCAGGTTCTTCAGCACTTGCCTGTCTCCTCGGAAGACCGACACCCAGGGAATGCATTGTTAACCACCGAGGAACCCAAAAATTGATTGAGGAAACCAAAAATGGATGGAGGAACTCAAAAATTGGCTCAGGAAGCCAAAAATGAATTGAGGAAAAGAAAAAGGGGCCCAGGAACGGAAGAATGGGCTGAGTAACCCAAAAATGGATTTAGGAACCCAGAAATGCATTGAGGAACCCAAAAAGGGGCTGAGGACCCAAAAATAGGCTGAAGAACCCTAAAATGGACTGAGGAACCCCAAAATGGATTGAGGAGTCTCAAAATGTGCTGAGGAACTAAAAAATGGATTGAGGAACTAAAAAGTGGATTGAGGAACCAAAAAGTGGATTGAGGACTTAAAAATGGATTGAGGAACCGAAAAATGGGCCGAGGGATCAAAAAATGGATCGAGGAACCCGAAAATAGATTGAGGAACCAAAAATGGATTGAGGGACCAAAGAATGGATTGAGGAACGCAAAAATGGGCTGAAGAACAATAAAATGGATTGAGGGACCCAAAAATGGATTGAAGAACCCAAAAATGGATTGACGGACAAAAAATGGATTGAGGAACCAGAAAAGTTTTGAGGAAACCAAAACTGAGCTGAGGAACTCAAAAAAGGATTGAGGAACCCTAAACTGTATTGAGAACTCAAAAATGGATTGAGGAAACCTAAATTGGTCTGAGGGACCCAAAAATGGATTCAGGAAGCCAAAAATACATTGAGGAATCAAAAAATGACTTAGGGACCAATAAAATGTATTGAGGAAGCCAAAAATGGATTGAGGAAACCAAAAATGAGATGAGGAACCCAAAAATGGGCTGAATAACCCAAAACTGGGCTAAGGAAACCAAAAATGAATAGAGGGGCCCAAAAATTGATTGAGGAAACCAAAAATGGGCTGAGGGACCCCAAAACGGCTCAGAAACACAAAAATGCATTGAGGAATCCAAAAATGGATTGAGGGACCCAAAAATGGGTTGAAGAACTAAAAAAGGGATTCAGGAACCCAAAAATGGATTGAGGAATCCAAAAATGGGCTCAGGAACAAAGAAATGCATTGAGGAAAACTGAAAAGGATAGAGGAAACCAAAAATGGGCTGAAGAACCCAAAAATGGATTGAGGAACGCAAAAATGGATCTAGAAATCCAAAAGTGGTCTCAGGAAACCAAAACTGGATTGAGGAACCCAAAAATGGGTTGAGGAACTAAAAAATGGATTGAGGAAAGCAAAACTGGATTGGGAAACAAAAAATGGTCTGAGGAACCGAAAAATGGATTGAGGAACCCAAAATGGATTGAGGAACCAAAAAATGGATTGAGGAACCCAGAAATGCATTGAGGAAAAGAAAAAAGATTGAGGAAACCAAAAATGAATTGAGAAAGCCCAAAATGGGCTGAAGAACCCCAAAATTAGCTAAAGAAGCCCAAAATGGTCTGCTGACTCCAAAAATGCACTGATGAACCCAAAAATGGGCTGAGGAACCCCAAAATGGGCTCAGGAACCCAAAAAATGGGCCGAAGAACCCGAAAATGGTTTGAGGAGCCCAAAAATGGGCTGAGTAACCCAAAAATGGGCTCAGGAACAGAAAAGTGCATTGAGGAATGAAAAAATGGGCTGAGGAACCCAAAAATTGCTGAAGAACCCAAAAATGGATTGAGAAACCAAACAATCGATTGAGGAAGCCAAAACTGGATTGAGGAATCCAAAAATGGGCTAAAGAACCCAAAAATGGATTGAGAAACCCCAAAAAAGTTCGAAGAAACCAGAAATGTATTGTGGAATTAAAAAAAATGGGCTCAGGAACCCAAAAGTGGATTGAGAAAACCAAAAATGGATTGAGGAGCCCAAAAATGGGCTGAGGAAACCAAAAATGGATTGGGGAAAATAAAAATGGTCTGAGGAACCGAAAAATGGATTGAAGAACCCAAAATGGATTGAGGAACCCCAAAATGGATTAAGGAACCCAAAAATGGCCTGAAGAATCCCAAAATCGGGTCAGGAACATGAAAATGCATTCACGAATCCAAAAATGGATTGAGGAACCCAAAAATGGGCTGAAGAACCCCAAAATGGATGGAGGAACCCAAAAATGGATGGAGGAACCCAAAAATGGGCTCAGGAACACAGAAATGCGTTGAGGAAAACAAAAAAAAGATTGAGGAAACCAAGAATGGTCAGAGGAAACCAAGAATGGGCTGAATAGTCAAAAAATGGATTGAGGAACCCAAAAATGGGCTGAAAAACCCCAAAATTGGCCGAAGAAGCCAAAAATGGGCTGTGGACTCCAAAAATGGGCTGTGGAACCCAAAAATGGGCTGAAGAACCAAAAAATGGGCCGACAAAATAAAAAATGGTTTGAGGAACCCAAAAATTAGCTCAGGAACCCAAAAATAGTTTGAAGAACCAAAAAATGAATTGAAGAACCCAAAAATGGGCTGAGGAATGCAAAAATATCCTGAAGAACCCAAAAATGGGCTGAGGAACCCAAAAACGGATTTAGAAACCCAAAAGTGGTCTCAGGAAACCAAAACTGGATTGAGGAACCCCGAAATGGATTGAGGAACCCAAAAATGGGCTGAGGAACTAAAAAATGGATTGAGGAAAGCAAAAATGGATGGGGAAACTAAAAATGGTCTGAGGAACCGAAAAATGGATTGAGGAATCTAAAAATGGATTGAGGGACCCAAAAATGGGCTGAAGAACCATAAATGGATTGAGGGACCCAGAAATGGATTGAAGGACCAAAAAATGGATTGAGGGACAAAAAAATGGATTGAAGAAATCAGAAAAGTTTTGAGGAACCCCAAAATTGTCTGTGGGACCCAAGAACGGATTGAGGAACACAAAAATGGATTTAGGAACTCAAAAATGGCTTAGGGACCAAAAAAATGGATTGAGGAAGCCAAAAATGGATTGAGGGACCCAAAAAATGGATTGAGGGGCCCAAAAATGGATTGACGAACTCAAAAATAGATCGAGGGACCAAAAAATAAAGTGAGGAACACAAAAATTGATTGAGGAACTCCAAAATGGATTGAGGGAACAAAAACTGCATTGAAAGGCCCAAAAATGGATTGAGGAAACCAAAACTGGCTTGAGGGACACAAAAATGGGCTGAGGAATCCAAAAATGGATTGAGGAACCCAAAAAAAACATTGGGAGGTCCAAAAATGGATTGAGGAATCCAAAAATGGATTGAGGAATCTTTTGGGCCCCTCAATCCATTTTTGGGTTCCTCAGCCCATTTTTGTGTCCCTCAAACCAGTTTTGTGTTCCTCTATACATTTTTGGGTTCCTCTATTTATTTTGGGGTACCTCAATCATTTTTAGATTCCTCAATCCATTTTTTGGTTCCTCTGCGCTGCACAAGTAATCAAACGAACTGCTTTATAGTCCAGTGAGGAGCGATTCATATTTTCATGTGCTTCTTAGCAGACTCGGGATGCACGGAAGCTTTACATCGAGAGATAAGTCTCTCTTGTGTACTGTTAGATCTGAAATCGGTTCCTTGCCAGTATATTCATCAGGCATCTGTTCATCACACACAGGTACGCCTTCCAGTCTGCTTCTTGCCTCGGAGCCGTGCCTTCTCTGCCTCTCTTCTGCCGTCTCTGCCACAGCTCTTCCGCATGACTGTAAAACGCCAGGGTCTGCCTGATAGAGGAAACCGGCTACCCTTCAAGGTCGTTCGGCCGCGGAGGTTGAAACCTCCGGGTGGAGAGCCCTTGTGCTCTTCCTTAGTCGAACGAGCTTCGCGCGCATTCCTGGGCATTCTCAGCAGACTCCGGCTCCACAGGTTCTTTGCACTAAGAGGTAAAGATCTCTGCGAACTGCTAGGGCTGAAACGTGTTGCTGTCAAAAGTTTTCTTCGTGCACTCATTTCAAAGCCACAGAAAAGCAGTCGGTCTGCTCCTTTCCTCCGATAGCAGCAGTCATTTGAATCTTCATCCATCTCTGCAGTTAGCAGCCACATCACTGCAGTGGGAATTCTCAGCCGCTGGTGAATCTGTTTCCGTAGAAGGCATTAAATCGCTCCAAAAAAGCAGCAGGTTCTTCAGCACTTGCCTGTCTCCTCGGAAGACCGACACCCAGGGAATGCATTGTTAACCACCGAGGAACCCAAAAATTGATTGAGGAAACCAAAAATGGATGGAGGAACTCAAAAATTGGCTCAGGAAGCCAAAAATGAATTGAGGAAAAGAAAAAGGGGCCCAGGAACGGAAGAATGGGCTGAGTAACCCAAAAATGGATTTAGGAACCCAGAAATGCATTGAGGAACCCAAAAAGGGGCTGAGGAACCCAAAAATAGGCTGAAGAACCCTAAAATGGACTGAGGAACCCCAAAATGGATTGAGGAGTCTCAAAATGTGCTGAGGAACTAAAAAATGGATTGAGGAACTAAAAAGTGGATTGAGGAACCAAAAAGTGGATTGAGGAACTTAAAAATGGATTGAGGAACCGAAAAATGGGCCGAGGGATCAAAAAATGGATCGAGGAACCCGAAAATAGATTGAGGAACCAAAAATGGATTGAGGGACCAAAGAATGGATTGAGGAACGCAAAAATGGGCTGAAGAACAATAAAATGGATTGAGGGACCCAAAAATAGATTGAAGAACCCAAAAATGGATTGACGGACAAAAAATGGATTGAGGAACCAGAAAAGTTTTGAGGAAACCAAAACTGAGCTGAGGAACTCAAAAAAGGATTGAGGAACCCTAAACTGTATTGAGAACTCAAAAATGGATTGAGGAAACCTAAATTGGTCTGAGGGACCCAAAAATGGATTCAGGAAGCCAAAAATACATTGAGGAATCAAAAAATGACTTAGGGACCAATAAAATGTATTGAGGAAGCCAAAAATGGATTGAGGAAACCAAAAATGAGATGAGGAACCCAAAAATGGGCTGAATAACCCAAAACTGGGCTAAGGAAACCAAAAATGAATAGAGGGGCCCAAAAATTGATTGAGGAAACCAAAAATGGGCTGAGGGACCCAAAAACGGCTCAGGAACACAAAAATGCATTGAGGAATCCAAAAATGGATTGAGGGACCCAAAAATGGGCTGAAGAACTAAAAAAGGGATTCAGGAACCCAAAAATGGATTGAGGAATCCAAAAATGGGCTCAGGAACAAAGAAATGCATTGAGGAAAACTGAAAAGGATAGAGGAAACCAAAAATGGGCTGAAGAACCCAAAAATGGATTGAGGAACGCAAAAATGGATCTAGAAATCCAAAAGTGGTCTCAGGAAACCAAAACTGGATTGAGGAACCCAAAAATGGGTTGAGGAACTAAAAAATGGATTGAGGAAAGCAAAACTGGATTGGGAAACAAAAAATGGTCTGAGGAACCGAAAAATGGATTGAGGAACCCAAAATGGATTGAGGAACCCAAAAATGGATTGAGGAACCCAGAAATGCATTGAGGAAAAGAAAAAAGATTGAGGAAACCAAAAATGAATTGAGAAAGCCCAAAACGGGCTGAAGAACCCCAAAATTAGCTAAAGAAGCCCAAAATGGTCTGCTGACTCCAAAAATGCACTGATGAACCCAAAAATGGGCTGAAGAACCCAAAAAATGGGCGCAGGAACACAAAAATGGGCTGAAGAACCCGAAAATGGTATGAGGAGCCCAAAAATGGGCTGAGGAACCCAAAAATGGGCTCAGGAACCCAAAAAATGGGCCGAAGAACCCGAAAATGGTTTGAGGAGCCCAAAAATGGGCTGAGTAACCCAAAAATGGGCTCAGGAACAGAAAAGTGCATTGAGGAATGAAAAAATGGGCTGAGGAACCCAAAAATTGCTGAAGAACCCAAAAATGGATTGAGAAACCCAACAATCGATTGAGGAAGCCAAAACTGGATTGAGGAATCCAAAAATGGGCTAAAGAACCCAAAAATGGATTGAGAAACCCCAAAAAAGTTCGAAGAAACCAGAAATGTATTGTGGAATTAAAAAAAATGGGCTCAGGAACCCAAAAGTGGATTGAGGAAACCAAAAATGGATTGAGGAGCCCAAAAATGAGCTGAGGAAACCAAAAATGGATTGGGGAAAATAAAAATGGTCTGAGGAACCGAAAAATGGATTGAAGAACCCAAAATGGATTGAGGAACCCCAAAATGGATTAAGGAACCCAAAAATGGCCTGAAGAATCCCAAAATCGGGTCAGGAACATGAAAATGCATTCACCAATCCAAAAATGGATTGAGGAACCCAAAAATGGGCTGAAGAACCCCAAAATGGATGGAGGAACCCAAAAATGGATGGAGGAACCCAAAAATGGGCTCAGGAACACAGAAATGCGTTGAGGAAAACAAAAAAAAGATTGAGGAAACCAAGAATGGGCAGAGGAAACCAAGAATGGGCTGAATAGTCTAAAAATGGATTGAGGAACCCAAAAATGGGCTGAAAAACCCAAAAATTGGCCGAAGAAGCCAAAAATGGGCTGCGGACTCCAAAAATGGGCTGTGGAACCCAAAAATGGGCTGAAGAACCAAAAAATGGGCCGACAAAATAAAAAATGGTTTGAGAAACCCAAAAATGGGCTCAGGAACCCAAAAATAGTTTGACGAACCAAAAAATGAATTGAAGAACCCAAAAATGGGCTGAGGAATGCAAAAATAGCCTGAAGAACCCAAAAATGGGCTGAGGAACCCAAAAACGGATTTAGAAACCCAAAAGTGGTCTCAGGAAACCAAAACTGGATTGAGGAACCCCGAAATGGATTGAGGAACCCAAAAATGGGCTGAGGAACTAAAAAATGGATTGAGGAAAGCAAAAATGGATGGGGAAACTAAAAATGGTCTGAGGAACCGAAAAATGGATTGAGGAATCTAAAAATGGATTGAGGGACCCAAAAATGGGCTGAAGAACCATAAATGGATTGAGGGACCCAGAAATGGATTGAAGGACCAAAAAATGGATTGAGGGACAAAAAAATGGATTGAAGAAACCAGAAAAGTTTTGAGGAACCCCAAAATTGTCTGTGGGACCCAAGAACGGATTGAGGAACACAAAAATGGAATTAGGAACTCAAAAATGGCTTAGGGACCAAAACAATGGATTGAGGAAGCCAAAAATGGATTGAGGGACCCAAAAAATGGATTGAGGGGCCCAAAAATGGATTGACAAACTCAAAAATAGATCGAGGGACCAAAAAATAAAGTGAGGAACACAAAAATTGATTGAGGAACTCCAAAATGGATTGAGGGAACAAAAACTGCATTGAAAGGCCCAAAAATGGATTGAGGAAACCAAAACTGGTTTGAGGAATCTTTTGGGCCCCTCAATCCATTTTTGGGTTCCTCAGCCCATTTTTGTGTCCCTCAAACCAGTTTTGTGTTCCTCTATACATTTTTGGGTTCCTCTATTTATTTTGGGGTACCTCAATCATTTTTAGATTCCTCAATCCATTTTTTGGTTCCTCTGCGCTGCACAAGTAATCAAACGAACTGCTTTATAGTCCAGTGAGGAGCGATTCATATTTTCATGTGCTTCTTAGCAGACTCGGGATGCACGGAAGCTTTACATCGAGAGATAAGTCTCTCTTGTGTACTGTTAGATCTGAAATCGGTTCCTTGCCAGTATATTCATCAGGCATCTGTTCATCACACACAGGTACGCCTTCCAGTCTGCTTCTCTCCTCGGAGCCGTGCCTTCTCTGCCTCTCTTCTGCCGTCTCTGCCACAGCTCTTCCGCATGACTGTAAAACGCCAGGGTCTGCCTGATAGAGGAAACCGGCTACCCCTCAAGGTCGTTCGGCCGCGGAGGTTGAAACCTCCGGGTGGAGAGCCCGTGTGCTCTTCCTTAGTCGAACGAGATTCGCGCGCATTCCTGGGCATTCTCAGCAGACTCCGGCTCCACAGGTTCTTTGCACTAAGAGGTAAAGATCTCTGCGAACTGCTAGGGCTGAAACGTGTTGCTGTCAAAAGTTTTCTTCGTGCACTCATTTCAAAGCCACAGAAAAGCAGTCGGTCTGCTCCTTTCCTCCGATAGCAGCAGTCATTTGAATCTTCATCCATCTCTGCAGTTAGCAGCCACATCACTGCAGTGGGAATTCTCAGCCGCTGGTGAATCTGTTTCCGTAGAAGGCATTAAATCGCTCCAAAAAAGCAGCAGGTTCTTCAGCACTTGCCTGTCTCCTCGGAAGACCGACACCCAGGGAATGCATTGTTAACCACCGAGGAACCCAAAAATTGATTGAGGAAACCAAAAATGGATGGAGGAACTCAAAAATTGGCTCAGGAAGCCAAAAATGAATTGAGGAAAAGAAAAAGGGGCCCAGGAACGGAAGAATGGGCTGAGTAACCCAAAAATGGATTTAGGAACCCAGAAATGCATTGAGGAACCCAAAAAGGGGCTGAGGAACCCAAAAATAGGCTGAAGAACCCTAAAATGGACTGAGGAACCCCAAAATGGATTGAGGAGTCTCAAAATGTGCTGAGGAACTAAAAGATGGATTGAGGAACTAAAAAGTGGATTGAGGAACCAAAAAGTGGATTGAGGAACTTAAAAATGGATTGAGGAACCGAAAAATGGGCCGAGGGATCAAAAAATGGATCGAGGAACCCGAAAATAGATTGAGGAACCAAAAATGGATTGAGGGACCAAAGAATGGATTGAGGAACGCAAAAATGGGCTGAAGAACAATAAAATGGATTGAGGGACCCAAAAATAGATTGAAGAACCCAAAAATGGATTGAGGAACACAAAAATGGATCTAGAAATCCAAAAGTGGTCTCAGGAAACCAAAACTGGATTGAGGAACCCAAAAATGGGTTGAGGAACTAAAAAATGGATTGAGGAAAGCAAAACTGGATTGGGAAACAAAAAATGGTCTGAGGAACCGAAAAATGGATTGAGGAACCCAAAATGGATTGAGGAACCAAAAAATGGATTGAGGAACCCAGAAATGCATTGAGGAAAAGAAAAAAGATTGAGGAAACCAAAAATGAATTGAGAAAGCCCAAAATGGGCTGAAGAACCCCAAAATTAGCTAAAGAAGCCCAAAATGGTCTGCTGACTCCAAAAATGCACTGATGAACCCAAAAATGGGCTGAAGAACCCAAAAAATGGGCGCAGGAACACAAAAATGGGCTGAAGAACCCGAAAATGGTATGAGGAGCCCAAAAATGGGCTGAGGAACCCAAAAATGGGCTCAGGAACCCAAAAAATGGGCCGAAGAACCCGAAAATGGTTTGAGGAGCCCAAAAATGGGCTGAGTAACCCAAAAATGGGCTCAGGAACAGAAAAGTGCATTGAGGAATGAAAAAATGGGCTGAGGAACCCAAAAATTGCTGAAGAACCCAAAAATGGATTGAGAAACCCAACAATCGATTGAGGAAGCCAAAACTGGATTGAGGAATCCAAAAATAAGCTAAAGAACCCAAAAATGGATTGAGAAACCCCAAAAAAGTTCGAAGAAACCAGAAATGTATTGTGGAATTAAAAAAAATGGGCTCAGGAACCCAAAAGTGGATTGAGGAAACCAAAAATGGATTGAGGAGCCCAAAAATGGGCTGAGGAAACCAAAAATGGATTGGGGAAAATAAAAATGGTCTGAGGAACCGAAAAATGGATTGAAGAACCCAAAATGGATTGAGGAACCCCAAAATGGATTAAGGAACCCAAAAATGGCCTGAAGAATCCCAAAATCGGGTCAGGAACATGAAAATGCATTCACGAATCCAAAAATGGATTGAGGAACCCAAAAATGGGCTGAAGAACCCCAAAATGGATGGAGGAACCCAAAAATGGATGGAGGAACCCAAAAATGGGCTCAGGAACACAGAAATGCGTTGAGGAAAACAAAAAAAAGATTGAGGAAACCAAGAATGGTCAGAGGAAACCAAGAATGGGCTGAATAGTCAAAAAATGGATTGAGGAACCCAGAAATGGGCTGAAAAACCCCAAAATTGGCCGAAGAAGCCCAAAATGGGCTGCGGACTCCAAAAATGGGCTGTGGAACCCAAAAATGGGCTGAAGAACCAAAAATGGGCCGACAAAATAAAAAATGGTTTGAGGAACCCAAAAATGGTCTCAGGAACCCAAAAATAGTTTGACGAACCAAAAAATGAATTGAAGAACCCAAAAATGGGCTGAGGAATGCAAAAATGGATTGAGGAACCCAAAAATGGGCTGAGGAACCCAAAAACGGATTTAGAAACCCAAAAGTGGTCTCAGGAAACCAAAACTGGATTGAGGAACCCCGAAATGGATTGAGGAACCCAAAAATGGGCTGAGGAACTAAAAAATGGGTTGAGGAAAGCAAAAATGGATGGGGAAACTAAAAATGGTCTGAGGAACCGAAAAATGGATTGAGGGACCCAGAAATGGATTGAAGGACCAAAAAATGGTTTGAGGGACAAAAAAATGGATTGAAGAAACCAGAAAAGTTTTGAGGAACCCCAAAATTGTCTGTGGGACCCAAAAACGGATTGAGGAACACAAAAATGGAATTAGGAACTCAAAAATGGCTTAGGGACCAAAAAAATGGATTGAGGAAGCCAAAAATGGATTGAGGGACCCAAAAAATGGATTGAGGGGCCCAAAAATGGATTGACGAACTCAAAAATAGATCGAGGGACCAAAAAATAAAGTGAGGAACACAAAAATTGATTGAGGAACTCCAAAATGGATTGAGGGAACAAAAACTGGATTGAAAGGCCCAAAAATGGATTGAGGAAACCAAAACTGGCTTGAGGGACACAAAAATGGGCTGAGGAATCCAAAAATGGATTGAGGAACCCAAAAAAAACATTGGGAGGTCCAAAAATGGATTGAGGAATCCAAAAATGGATTGAGGAATCTTTTGGGCCCCTCAATCCATTTTTGGGTTCCTCAGCCCATTTTTGTGTCCCTCAAACCAGTTTTGTGTTCCTCTATACATTTTTGGGTTCCTCTATTTATTTTGGGGTACCTCAATCATTTTTAGATTCCTCAATCCATTTTTTGGTTCCTCTGCGCTGCACAAGTAATCAAACGAACTGCTTTATAGTCCAGTGAGGAGCGATTCATATTTTCATGTGCTTATTAGCAGACTCGGGATGCACGGAAGCTTTACATCGAGAGATAAGTCTCTCTGTGTACTGTTAGATCTGAAATCGGTTCCTTGCCAGTATATTCATCAGGCATCTGTTCATCACACACAGGTACGCCTTCCAGTCTGCTTCTTGCCTCGGAGCCGTGCCTTCTCTGCCTCTCTTCTGCCGTTTCTGCCACAGCTCTTCCGCATGACTGTAAAACGCCGGGGTCTGCCTGATAGAGGAAACCGGCTACCCCTCAAGGTCGTTCGGCCGCGGAGGTTGAAACCTCCGGGTGCAGAGCCCGTGTGCTCTTCCTTAGTCGAACGAGCTTCGCGCGCATTCCTGGGCATTCTCAGCAGACTCTGGCTCCACAGGTTCTTTGCACTAAGAGGTAAAGATCTCTGCGAACTGCTAGGGCTGAAACGTGTTGCTGTCAAAAGTTTTCTTCGTGCACTCATTTCAAAGCCACAGAAAAGCAGTCGGTCTGCTCCTTTCCTCCGATAGCAGCAGTCATTTGAATCTTCATCCATCTCTGCAGTTAGCAGCCACATCACTGCAGTGGGAATTCTCAGCCGCTGGTGAATCTGTTTCCGTAGAAGGCATTAAATCGCTCCAAAAAAGCAGCAGCTTCTTTAGCGCTTGCCTGTCTCCTCGGAAGACCGACACCCAGGGAATGGATTGTTAACCACCGAGGAACCCAAAAATTGATTGAGGAAAACAAAAATGGATGGAGGAACTCAAAAATTGGCTCAGGAAGCCAAAAATGAATTGAGGAAAAGAAAAAGGGGCCCAGGAACGGAAGAATGGGCTGAGTAACCCAAAAATGGATTTAGGAACCCAGAAATGCATTGAGGAACCCAAAAAGGGGCTGAGGAACCCAAAAATAGGCTGAAGAACCCTAAAATGGACTGAGGAACCCAAAATGGATTGAGGAGTCTCAAAATGTGCTGAGGAACTAAAAAATGGATTGAGGAACTAAAAAGTGGATTGAGGAACCAAAAAGTGGATTGAGGAACTTAAAAATGGATTGAGGAACCGAAAAATGGGCCGAGGGATCAAAAAATGGATCGAGGAACCCGAAAATAGATTGAGGAACCAAAAATGGATTGAGGGACCAAAGAATGGATTGAGGAACGCAAAAATGGGCTGAAGAACAATAAAATGGATTGAGGGACCCAAAAATGGATTGAAGAACCCAAAAATGGATTGACGGACAAAAAATGGATTGAGGAACCAGAAAAGTTTTGAGGAAACCAAAACTGAGCTGAGGAACTCAAAAAAGGATTGAGGAACCCTAAACTGTATTGAGAACTCAAAAATGGATTGAAGAAACCTAAATTGGTCTGAGGGACCCAAAAATGGATTCAGGAAGCCAAAAATACATTGAGGAATCAAAAAATGACTTAGGGACCAATAAAATGTATTGAGGAAGCCAAAAATGGATTGAGGAAACCAAAAATGAGATGAGGAACCCAAAAATGGGCTGAATAACCCAAAACTGGGCTAAGGAAACCAAAAATGAATAGAGGGGCCCAAAAATTGATTGAGGAAACCAAAAATGGGCTGAGGGACCCAAAAACGGCTCAGGAACACAAAAATGCATTGAGGAATCCAAAAATGGATTGAGGGACCCAAAAATGGGCTGAAGAACTAAAAAAGGGATTCAGGAACCCAAAAATGGATTGAGGAATCCAAAAATGGGCTCAGGAACAAAGAAATGCATTGAGGAAAACTGAAAAGGATAGAGGAAACCAAAAATGGGCTGAAGAACCCAAAAATGGATTGAGGAACGCAAAAATGGATCTAGAAATCCAAAAGTGGTCTCAGGAAACCAAAACTGGATTGAGGAACCCAAAAATGGGTTGAGGAACTAAAAAATGGATTGAGGAAAGCAAAACTGGATTGGGAAACAAAAAATGGTCTGAGGAACCGAAAAATGGATTGAGGAACCCAAAATGGATTGAGGAACCCAAAAATGGATTGAGGAACCCAGAAATGCATTGAGGAAAAGAAAAAAGATTGAGGAAACCAAAAATGAATTGAGAAAGCCCAAAACGGGCTGAAGAACCCCAAAATTAGCTAAAGAAGCCCAAAATGGTCTGCTGACTCCAAAAATGCACTGATGAACCCAAAAATGGGCTGAAGAACCCAAAAAATGGGCGCAGGAACACAAAAATGGGCTGAAGAACCCGAAAATGGTATGAGGAGCCCAAAAATGGGCTGAGGAACCCAAAAATGGGCTCAGGAACCCAAAAAATGGGCCGAAGAACCCGAAAATGGTTTGAGGAGCCCAAAAATGGGCTGAGTAACCCAAAAATGGGCTCAGGAACAGAAAAGTGCATTGAGGAATGAAAAAATGGGCTGAGGAACCCAAAAATTGCTGAAGAACCCAAAAATGGATTGAGAAACCCAACAATCGATTGAGGAAGCCAAAACTGGATTGAGGAATCCAAAAATGGGCTAAAGAACCCAAAAATGGATTGAGAAACCCCAAAAAAGTTCGAAGAAACCAGAAATGTATTGTGGAATTAAAAAAAATGGGCTCAGGAACCCAAAAGTGGATTGAGGGAACCAAAAATGGATTGAGGAGCCCAAAAATGAGCTGAGGAAACCAAAAATGGATTGGGGAAAATAAAAATGGTCTGAGGAACCGAAAAATGGATTGAAGAACCCAAAATGGATTGAGGAACCCCAAAATGGATTAAGGAACCCAAAAATGGCCTGAAGAATCCCAAAATCGGGTCAGGAACATGAAAATGCATTCACGAATCCAAAAATGGATTGAGGAACCCAAAAATGGGCTGAAGAACCCCAAAATGGATGGAGGAACCCAAAAATGGATGGAGGAACCCAAAAATGGGCTCAGGAACACAGAAATGCGTTGAGGAAAACAAAAAAAAGATTGAGGAAACCAAGAATGGTCAGAGGAAACCAAGAATGGGCTGAATAGTCTAAAAATGGATTGAGGAACCCAAAAATGGGCTGAAAAACCCAAAAATTGGCCGAAGAAGCCAAAAATGGGCTGCGGACTCCAAAAATGGGCTGTGGAACCCAAAAATGGGCTGAAGAACCAAAAAATGGGCCGACAAAATAAAAAATGGTTTGAGGAACCCAAAAATGGGCTCAGGAACCCAAAAATAGTTTGACGAACCAAAAAATGAATTGAAGAACCCAAAAATGGGCTGAGGAACCCAAAAACGGATTTAGAAACCCAAAAGTGGTCTCAGGAAACCAAAACTGGATTGAGGAACCCCGAAATGGATTGAGGAACCCAAAAATGGGCTGAGGAACTAAAAAATGGATTGAGGAAAGCAAAAATGGATGGGGAAACTAAAAATGGTCTGAGGAACCGAAAAATGGATTGAGGAATCTAAAAATGGATTGAGGGACCCAAAAATGGGCTGAAGAACCATAAATGGATTGAGGGACCCAGAAATGGATTGAAGGACCAAAAAATGGATTGAGGGACAAAAAAATGGATTGAAGAAACCAGAAAAGTTTTGAGGAACCCCAAAATTGTCTGTGGGACCCAAGAACGGATTGAGGAACACAAAAATGGAATTAGGAACTCAAAAATGGCTTAGGGACCAAAAAAATGGATTGAGGAAGCCAAAAATGGATTGAGGGACCCAAAAAATGGATTGAGGGGCCCAAAAATGGATTGACAAACTCAAAAATAGATCGAGGGACCAAAAAATAAAGTGAGGAACACAAAAATTGATTGAGGAACTCCAAAATGGATTGAGGGAACAAAAACTGGATTGAAAGGCCCAAAAATGGATTGAGGAAACCAAAACTGGCTTGAGGGACACAAAAATGGGCTGAGGAATCCAAAAATGGATTGAGGAACCCAAAAAAAACATTGGGAGGTCCAAAAATGGATTGAGGAATCCAAAAATGGATTGAGGAATCTTTTGGGCCCCTCAATCCATTTTTGGGTTCCTCAGCCCATTTTTGTGTCCCTCAAACCAGTTTTGTGTTCCTCTATACATTTTTGGGTTCCTCTATTTATTTTGGGGTACCTCAATCATTTTTAGATTCCTCAATCCATTTTTTGGTTCCTCTGCGCTGCACAAGTAATCAAACGAACTGCTTTATAGTCCAGTGAGGAGCGATTCATATTTTCATGTGCTTCTTAGCAGACTCGGGATGCACGGAAGCTTTACATCGAGAGATAAGTCTCTCTTGTGTACTGTTAGATCTGAAATCGGTTCCTTGCCAGTATATTCATCAGGCATCTGTTCATCACACACAGGTACGCCTTCCAGTCTGCTTCTTGCCTCGGAGCCGTGCCTTCTCTGCTCTCTTCTGCCGTCTCTGCCACAGCTCTTCCGCATGACTGTAAAACGCCGGGGTCTGCCTGATAGAGGAAACCGGCTACCCCTCAAGGTCGTTCGGCCGCGGAGGTTGAAACCTCCGGGTGGAGAGCCCGTGTGCTCTTCCTTAGTCGAACGAGCTTCGCGCGCATTCCTGGGCATTCTCAGCAGACTCCGGCTCCACAGGTTCTTTGCACTAAGAGGTAAAGATCTCTGCGAACTGCTAGGGCTGAAACGTGTTGCTGTCAAAAGTTTTCTTCGTGCACTCATTTCAAAGCCACAGAAAAGCAGTCGGTCTGCTCCTTTCCTCCGATAGCAGCAGTCATTTGAATCTTCATCCATCTCTGCAGTTAGCAGCCACATCACTGCAGTGGGAATTCTCAGCCGCTGGTGAATCTGTTTCCGTAGAAGGCATTAAATCGCTCCAAAAAAGCAGCAGCTTCTTCAGCGCTTGCCTGTCTCCTCGGAAGACCGACACACAGGGAATGCATTGTTAACCACCGAGGAACCCAAAAATTGATTGAGGAAACCAAAAATGGATGGAGGAACTCAAAAATTGGCTCAGGAAGCCAAAAATGAATTGAGGAAAAGAAAAAGGGGCCCAGGAACGGAAGAATGGGCTGAGTAACCCAAAAATGGATTTAGGCACCCAGAAATGCATTGAGGAACCCAAAAAGGGGCTGAGGAACCCAAAAATAGGCTGAAGAACCCTAAAATGGACTGAGGAACCCCAAAATGGATTGAGGAGTCTCAAAATGTGCTGAGGAACTAAAAAATGGATTGAGGAACTAAAAAGTGGATTGAGGAACCAAAAAGTGGATTGAGGAACTTAAAAATGGATTGAGGAACCGAAAAATGGGCCGAGGGATCAAAAAATGGATCGAGGAACCCGAAAATAGATTGAGGAACCAAAAATGGATTGAGGGACCAAAGAATGGATTGAGGAATGCAAAAATGGGCTGAAGAACAATAAAATGGATTGAGGGACCCAAAAATGGATTGAAGAACCCAAAAATGGATTGACGGACAAAAAATGGATTGAGGAACCAGAAAAGTTTTGAGGAAACCAAAACTGAGCTGAGGAACTCAAAAAAGGATTGAGGAACCCTAAACTGTATTGAGAACTCAAAAATGGATTGAGGAAACCTAAATTGGTCTGAGGGACCCAAAAATGGATTCAGGAAGCCAAAAATACATTGAGGAATCAAAAAATGACTTAGGGACCAATAAAATGTATTGAGGAAGCCAAAAATGGATTGAGGAAACCAAAAATGAGATGAGGAACCCAAAAATGGGCTGAATAACCCAAAACTGGGCTAAGGAAACCAAAAATGAATAGAGGGGCCCAAAAATTGATTGAGGAAACCAAAAATGGGCTGAGGGACCCAAAAACGGCTCAGGAACACAAAAATGCATTGAGGAATCCAAAAATGGATTGAGGGACCCAAAAATGGGCTGAAGAACTAAAAAAGGGATTCAGGAACCCAAAAATGGATTGAGGAATCCAAAAATGGGCTCAGGAACAAAGAAATGCATTGAGGAAAACTGAAAAGGATAGAGGAAACCAAAAATGGGCTGAAGAACCCAAAAATGGATTGAGGAACGCAAAAATGGATCTAGAAATCCAAAAGTGGTCTCAGGAAACCAAAACTGGATTGAGGAACCCAAAAATGGGTTGAGGAACTAAAAAATGGATTGAGGAAAGCAAAACTGGATTGGGAAACAAAAAATGGTCTGAGGAACCGAAAAATGGATTGAGGAACCCAAAATGGATTGAGGAACCCAAAAATGGATTGAGGAACCCAGAAATGCATTGAGGAAAAGAAAAAAAATTGAGGAAACCAAAAATGAATTGAGAAAGCCCAAAATGGGCTGAAGAACCCCAAAATTAGCTAAAGAAGCCCAAAATGGTCTGCTGACTCCAAAAATGCACTGATGAACCCAAAAATGGGCTGAAGAA
Source organism: Dromococcyx pavoninus (assembly GCA_033558185.1). Lineage (NCBI taxonomy): Eukaryota > Metazoa > Chordata > Aves > Cuculiformes > Neomorphidae > Dromococcyx > Dromococcyx pavoninus. Next base: position 58,409 of record JAUMJL010001845.1, read on the forward strand.
CCCAAAAAATGGGCGCAGGAAAACAAAAATGGGCTGAAGAACCCGAAAATGGTATGAGGAGCCCAAAAATGGGCTGAGGAACCCAAAAATGGGCTCAGGAACCCAAAAAATGGGCCGAAGAACCCGAAAATGGTTTGAGGAGCCCAAAAATGGGCTGAGTAACCCAAAAATGGGCTCAGGAACAGAAAAGTGCATTGAGGAATGAAAAAATGGGCTGAGGAACCCAAAAATTGCTGAAGAACCCAAAAATGGATTGAGAAACCCAACAATCGATTGAGGAAGCCAAAACTGGATTGAGGAATCCAAAAATGGGCTAAAGAACCCAAAAATGGATTGAGAAACCCCAAAAAAGTTCGAAGAAACCAGAAATGTATTGTGGAATTAAAAAAAATGGGCTCAGGAACCCAAAAGTGGATTGAGGAAACCAAAAATGGATTGAGGAGCCCAAAAATGAGCTGAGGAAACCAAAAATGGATTGGGGAAAATAAAAATGGTCTGAGGAACCGAAAAATGGATTGAAGAACCCAAAATGGATTGAGGAACACAAAAATGGCCTGAAGAATCCCAAAATCGGGTCAGGAACATGAAAATGCATTCACGAATCCAAAAATGGATTGAGGAACCCAAAAATGGGCTGAAGAACCCCAAAATGGATGGAGGAACCCAAAAATGGATGGAGGAACCCAAAAATGGGCTCAGGAACACAGAAATGCGTTGAGGAAAACAAAAAAAAGATTGAGGAAACCAAGAATGGTCAGAGGAAACCAAGAATGGGCTGAATAGTCTAAAAATGGATTGAGGAACCCAAAAATGGGCTGAAAAAACCCAAAATTGGCCGAAGAAGCCAAAAATGGGCTGCGGACTCCAAAAATGGGCTGTGGAATCCAAAAATGGGCTGAAGAACCAAAAAATGGGCCGACAAAATAAAAAATGGTTTGAGGAACCCAAAAATGGGCTCAGGAACCCAAAAATAGTTTGAAGAACCAAAAAATGAATTGAAGAACCCAAAAATGGGCTGAGGAATGCAAAAATGGATTGAGGAACCCAAAAATGGGCTGAGGAACCCAAAAACGGATTTAGAAACCCAAAAGTGGTCTCAGGAAACCAAAACTGGATTGAGGAACCCCGAAATGGATTGAGGAACCCAAAAATGGGCTGAGGAACTAAAAAATGGATTGAGGAAAGCAAAAATGGATGGGGAAACTAAAAATGGTCTGAGGAACCGAAAAATGGATTGAGGAATCTAAAAATGGATTGAGGGACCCAAAAATGGGCTGAAGAACCATAAATGGATTGAGGGACCCAGAAATGGATTGAAGGACCAAAAAATGGATTGAGGGACAAAAAAATGGATTGAAGAAACCAGAAAAGTTTTGAGGAACCCCAAAATTGTCTGTGGGACCCAAGAACGGATTGAGGAACACAAAAATGGAATTAGGAACTCAAAAATGGCTTAGGGACCAAAAAAATGGATTGAGGAAGCCAAAAATGGATTGAGGGACCCAAAAAATGGATTGAGGGGCCCAAAAATGGATTGACAAACTCAAAAATAGATCGAGGGACCAAAAAATAAAGTGAGGAACACAAAAATTGATTGAGGAACTCCAAAATGGATTGAGGGAACAAAAACTGCATTGAAAGGCCCAAAAATGGATTGAGGAAACCAAAACTGGCTTGAGGGACACAAAAATGGGCTGAGGAATCCAAAAATGGATTGAGGAACCCAAAAAAAACATTGGGAGGTCCAAAAATGGATTGAGGAATCCAAAAATGGATTGAGGAATCTTTTGGGCCCCTCAATCCATTTTTGGGTTCCTCAGCCCATTTTTGTGTCCCTCAAACCAGTTTTGTGTTCCTCTATACATTTTTGGGTTCCTCTATTTATTTTGGGGTACCTCAATCATTTTTAGATTCCTCAATCCATTTTTTGGTTCCTCTGCGCTGCACAAGTAATCAAACGAACTGCTTTATAGTCCAGTGAGGAGCGATTCATATTTTCATGTGCTTCTTAGCAGACTCGGGATGCACGGAAGCTTTACATCGAGAGATAAGTCTCTCTTGTGTACTGTTAGATCTGAAATCGGTTCCTTGCCAGTATATTCATCAGGCATCTGTTCATCACACACAGGTACGCCTTCCAGTCTGCTTCTTGCCTCGGAGCCGTGCCTTCTCTGCTCTCTTCTGCCGTCTCTGCCACAGCTCTTCCGCATGACTGTAAAACGCCGGGGTCTGCCTGATAGAGGAAACCGGCTACCCCTCAAGGTCGTTCGGCCGCGGAGGTTGAAACCTCCGGGTGGAGAGCCCGTGTGCTCTTCCTTAGTCGAACGAGCTTCGCGCGCATTCCTGGGCATTCTCAGCAGACTCCGGCTCCACAGGTTCTTTGCACTAAGAGGTAAAGATCTCTGCGAACTGCTAGGGCTGAAACATGTTGCTGTCAAAAGTTTTCTTCGTGCACTCATTTCAAAGCCACAGAAAAGCAGTCGGTCTGCTCCTTTCCTCCGATAGCAGCAGTCATTTGAATCTTCATCCATCTCTGCAGTTAGCAGCCACATCACTGCAGTGGGAATTCTCAGCCGCTGGTGAATCTGTTTCCGTAGAAGGCATTAAATCGCTCCAAAAAAGCAGCAGCTTCTTCAGCGCTTGCCTGTCTCCTCGGAAGACCGACACCCAGGGAATGCATTGTTAACCACCGAGGAACCCAAAAATTGATTGAGGAAAACAAAAATGGATGGAGGAACTCAAAAATTGGCTCAGGAAGCCAAAAATGAATTGAGGAAAAGAAAAAGGGGCCCAGGAACGGAAGAATGGGCTGAGTAACCCAAAAATGGATTTAGGCACCCAGAAATGCATTGAGGAACCCAAAAAGGGGCTGAGGAACCCAAAAATAGGCTGAAGAACCCTAAAATGGACTGAGGAACCCCAAAATGGATTGAGGAGTCTCAAAATGTGCTGAGGAACTAAAAAATGGATTGAGGAACTAAAAAGTGGATTGAGGAACCAAAAAGTGGATTGAGGAACTTAAAAATGGATTGAGGAACCGAAAAATGGGGCGAGGGATCAAAAAATGGATCGAGGAACCCGAAAATAGATTGAGGAACCAAAAATGGATTGAGGGACCAAAGAATGGATTGAGGAATGCAAAAATGGGCTGAAGAACAATAAAATGGATTGAGGGACCCAAAAATGGATTGAAGAACCCAAAAATGGATTGACGGACAAAAAATGGATTGAGGAACCAGAAAAGTTTTGAGGAAACCAAAACTGAGCTGAGGAACTCAAAAAAGGATTGAGGAACCCTAAACTGTATTGAGAACTCAAAAATGGATTGAGGAAACCTAAATTGGTCTGAGGGACCCAAAAATGGATTCAGGAAGCCAAAAATACATTGAGGAATCAAAAAATGACTTAGGGACCAATAAAATGTATTGAGGAAGCCAAAAATGGATTGAGGAAACCAAAAATGAGATGAGGAACCCAAAAATGGGGGCTGAATAACCCAAAACTGGGCTAAGGAAACCAAAAATGAATAGAGGGGCCCAAAAATTGATTGAGGAAACCAAAAATGGGCTGAGGGACCCAAAAACGGCTCAGGAACACAAAAATGCATTGAGGAATCCAAAAATGGATTGAGGGACCCAAAAATGGGCTGAAGAACTAAAAAAGGGATTCAGGAACCCAAAAATGGATTGAGGAATCCAAAAATGGGCTCAGGAACAAAGAAATGCATTGAGGAAAACTGAAAAGGATAGAGGAACCAAAAATGGGCTGAAGAACCCAAAAATGGATTGAGGAACGCAAAAATGGATCTAGAAATCCAAAAGTGGTCTCAGGAAACCAAAACTGGATTGAGGAACCCAAAAATGGGTTGAGGAACTAAAAAATGGATTGAGGAAAGCAAAACTGGATTGGGAAACAAAAAATGGTCTGAGGAACCGAAAAATGGATTGAGGAACCCAAAATGGATTGAGGAACCCAAAAATGGATTGAGGAACCCAGAAATGCATTGAGGAAAAGAAAAAAGATTGAGGAAACCAAAAATGAATTGAGAAAGCCCAAAATGGGCTGAAGAACCCCAAAATTAGCTAAAGAAGCCCAAAATGGTCTGCTGACTCCAAAAATGCACTGATGAACCCAAAAATGGGCTGAAGAACCCAAAAAATGGGCGCAGGAACACAAAAATGGGCTGAAGAACCCGAAAATGGTATGAGGAGCCCAAAATGGGCTGAGGAACCCAAAAATGGGCTCAGGAACCCAAAAAATGGGCCGAAGAACCCGAAAATGGTTTGAGGAGCCCAAAAATGGGCTGAGTAACCCAAAAATGGGCTCAGGAACAGAAAAGTGCATTGAGGAATGAAAAAATGGGCTGAGGAACCCAAAAATTGCTGAAGAACCCAAAAATGGATTGAGAAACCCAACAATCGATTGAGGAAGCCAAAACTGGATTGAGGAATCCAAAAATGGGCTAAAGAACCCAAAAATGGATTGAGAAACCCCAAAAAAGTTCGAAGAAACCAGAAATGTATTGTGGAATTAAAAAAAATGGGCTCAGGAACCCCAAAGTGGATTGAGGAAACCAAAAATGGATTGAGGAGCCCAAAAATGAGCTGAGGAAACCAAAAATGGATTGGGGAAAATAAAAATGGTCTGAGGAACCGAAAAATGGATTGAAGAACCCAAAATGGATTGAGGAACCCCAAAATGGATTAAGGAACCCAAAAATGGCCTGAAGAATCCCAAAATCGGGTCAGGAACATGAAAATGCATTCACGAATCCAAAAATGGATTGAGGAACCCAAAAATGGGCTGAAGAACCCCAAAATGGATGGAGGAACCCAAAAATGGATGGAGGAACCCAAAAATGGGCTCAGGAACACAGAAATGCGTTGAGGAAAACAAAAAAAAGATTGAGGAAACCAAGAATGGTCAGAGGAAACCAAGAATGGGCTGAATAGTCTAAAAATGGATTGAGGAACCCAAAAATGGGCTGAAAAACCCAAAAATTGGCCGAAGAAGCCAAAAATGGGCTGCGGACTCCAAAAATGGGCTGTGGAACCCAAAAATGGGCTGAAGAACCAAAAAATGGGCCGACAAAATAAAAAATGGTTTGAGGAACCCAAAAATGGGCTCAGGAACCCAAAAATAGTTTGACGAACCAAAAAATGAATTGAAGAACCCAAAAATGGGCTGAGGAACCCAAAAACGGATTTAGAAACCCAAAAGTGGTCTCAGGAAACCAAAACTGGATTGAGGAACCCCGAAATGGATTGAGGAACCCAAAAATGGGCTGAGGAACTAAAAAATGGATTGAGGAAAGCAAAAATGGATGGGGAAACTAAAAATGGTCTGAGGAACCGAAAAATGGATTGAGGAATCTAAAAATGGATTGAGGGACCCAAAAATGGGCTGAAGAACCATAAATGGATTGAGGGACCCAGAAATGGATTGAAGGACCAAAAAATGGATTGAGGGACAAAAAAATGGATTGAAGAAACCAGAAAAGTTTTGAGGAACCCCAAAATTGTCTGTGGGACCCAAGAACGGATTGAGGAACACAAAAATGGAATTAGGAACTCAAAAATGGCTTAGGGACCAAAAAAATGGATTGAGGAAGCCAAAAATGGATTGAGGGACCCAAAAAATGGATTGAGGGGCCCAAAAATGGATTGACAAACTCAAAAATAGATCGAGGGACTAAAAAATAAGTGAGGAACACAAAAATTGATTGAGGAACTCCAAAATGGATTGAGGGAACAAAAACTGGATTGAAAGGCCCAAAAATGGATTGAGGAAACCAAAACTGGCTTGAGGGACACAAAAATGGGCTGAGGAATCCAAAAATGGATTGAGGAACCCAAAAAAAACATTGGGAGGTCCAAAAATGGATTGAGGAATCCAAAAATGGATTGAGGAATCTTTTGGGCCCCTCAATCCATTTTTGGGTTCCTCAGCCCATTTTTGTGTCCCTCAAACCAGTTTTGTGTTCCTCTATACATTTTTGGGTTCCTCTATTTATTTTGGGGTACCTCAATCATTTTTAGATTCCTCAATCCATTTTTTGGTTCCTCTGCGCTGCACAAGTAATCAAACGAACTTCTTTATAGTCCAGTGAGGAGCGATTCATATTTTCATGTGCTTCTTAGCAGACTCGGGATGCACGGAAGCTTTACATCGAGAGATAAGTCTCTCTTGTGTACTGTTAGATCTGAAATCGGTTCCTTGCCAGTATATTCATCAGGCATCTGTTCATCACACACAGGTACGCCTTCCAGTCTGCTTCTTGCCTCGGAGCCGTGCCTTCTCTGCTCTCTTCTGCCGTCTCTGCCACAGCTCTTCCGCATGACTGTAAAACGCCGGGGTCTGCCTGATAGAGGAAACCGGCTACCCCTCAAGGTCGTTCGGCCACGGAGGTTGAAACCTCCGGGTGGAGAGCCCGTGTGCTCTTCCTTAGTCGAACGAGCTTCGCGCGCATTCCTGGGCATTCTCAGCAGACTCCGGCTCCACAGGTTCTTTGCACTAAGAGGTAAAGATCTCTGCGAACTGCTAGGGCTGAAACGTGTTGCTGTCAAAAGTTTTCTTCGTGCACTCATTTCAAAGCCACAGAAAAGCAGTCGGTCTGCTCCTTTCCTCCGATAGCAGCAGTCATTTGAATCTTCATCCATCTCTGCAGTTAGCAGCCACATCACTGCAGTGGGAATTCTCAGCCGCTGGTGAATCTGTTTCCGTAGAAGGCATTAAATCGCTCCAAAAAAGCAGCAGCTTCTTCAGCGCTTGCCTGTCTCCTCGGAAGACCGACACACAGGGAATGCATTGTTAACCACCGAGGAACCCAAAAATTGATTGAGGAAAACAAAAATGGATGGAGGAACTCAAAAATTGGCTCAGGAAGCCAAAAATGAATTGAGGAAAAGAAAAAGGGGCCCAGGAACGGAAGAATGGGCTGAGTAACCCAAAAATGGATTTAGGCACCCAGAAATGCATTGAGGAACCCAAAAAGGGGCTGAGGAACCCAAAAATAGGCTGAAGAACCCTAAAATGGACTGAGGAACTCCAAAATGGATTGAGGAGTCTCAAAATGTGCTGAGGAACTAAAAAATGGATTGAGGAACTAAAAAGTGGATTGAGGAACCAAAAAGTGGATTGAGGAACTTAAAAATGGATTGAGGAACCGAAAAATGGGCCGAGGGATCAAAAAATGGATCGAGGAACCCGAAAATAGATTGAGGAACCAAAAATGGATTGAGGGACCAAAGAATGGATTGAGGAATGCAAAAATGGGCTGAAGAACAATAAAATGGATTGAGGGACCCAAAAATGGATTGAAGAACCCAAAAATGGATTGACGGACAAAAAATGGATTGAGGAACCAGAAAAGTTTTGAGGAAACCAAAACTGAGCTGAGGAACTCAAAAAAGGATTGAGGAACCCTAAACTGTATTGAGAACTCAAAAATGGATTGAAGAAACCTAAATTGGTCTGAGGGACCCAAAAATGGATTCAGGAAGCCAAAAATACATTGAGGAATCAAAAAATGACTTAGGGACCAATAAAATGTATTGAGGAAGCCAAAAATGGATTGAGGAAACCAAAAATGAGATGAGGAACCCAAAAATGGGCTGAATAACCCAAAACTGGGCTAAGGAAACCAAAAATGAATAGAGGGGCCCAAAAATTGATTGAGGAAACCAAAAATGGGCTGAGGGACCCAAAAACGGCTCAGGAACACAAAAATGCATTGAGGAATCCAAAAATGGATTGAGGGACCCAAAAATGGGCTGAAGAACTAAAAAAGGGATTCAGGAACCCAAAAATGGATTGAGGAATCCAAAAATGGGCTCAGGAACAAAGAAATGCATTGAGGAAAACTGAAAAGGATAGAGGAAACCAAAAATGGGCTGAAGAACCCAAAAATGGATTGAGGAACGCAAAAATGGATCTAGAAATCCAAAAGTGGTCTCAGGAAACCAAAACTGGATTGAGGAACCCAAAAATGGGTTGAGGAACTAAAAAATGGATTGAGGAAAGCAAAACTGGATTGGGAAACAAAAAATGGTCTGAGGAACCGAAAAATGGATTGAGGAACCCAAAATGGATTGAGGAACCCAAAAATGGATTGAGGAACCCAGAAATGCATTGAGGAAAAGAAAAAAGATTGAGGAAACCAAAAATGAATTGAGAAAGCCCAAAATGGGCTGAAGAACCCCAAAATTAGCTAAAGAAGCCCAAAATGGTCTGCTGACTCCAAAAATGCACTGATGAACCCAAAAATGGGCTGAAGAACCCAAAAAATGGGCGCAGGAACACAAAAATGGGCTGAAGAACCCGAAAATGGTATGAGGAGCCCAAAAATGGGCTGAGGAACCCAAAAATGGGCTCAGGAACCCAAAAAATGGGCCGAAGAACCCGAAAATGGTTTGAGGAGCCCAAAAATGGGCTGAGTAACCCAAAAATGGGCTCAGGAACAGAAAAGTGCATTGAGGAATGAAAAAATGGGCTGAGGAACCCAAAAATTGCTGAAGAACCCAAAAATGGATTGAGAAACCCAACAATCGATTGAGGAAGCCAAAACTGGATTGAGGAATCCAAAAATGGGCTAAAGAACCCAAAAATGGATTGAGAAACCCCAAAAAAGTTCGAAGAAACCAGAAATGTATTGTGGAATTAAAAAAAATGGGCTCAGGAACCCCAAAGTGGATTGAGGAAACCAAAAATGGATTGAGGAGCCCAAAAATGAGCTGAGGAAACCAAAAATGGATTGGGGAAAATAAAAATGGTCTGAGGAACCGAAAAATGGATTGAAGAACCCAAAATGGATTGAGGAACCCCAAAATGGATTAAGGAACCCAAAAATGGCCTGAAGAATCCCAAAATCGGGTCAGGAACATGAAAATGCATTCACGAATCCAAAAATGGATTGAGGAACCCAAAAATGGGCTGAAGAACCCCAAAATGGATGGAGGAACCCAAAAATGGATGGAGGAACCCAAAAATGGGCTCAGGAACACAGAAATGCGTTGAGGAAAACAAAAAAAAGATTGAGGAAACCAAGAATGGTCAGAGGAAACCAAGAATGGGCTGAATAGTCTAAAAATGGATTGAGGAACCCAAAAATGGGCTGAAAAACCCAAAAATTGGCCGAAGAAGCCAAAAATGGGCTGCGGACTCCAAAAATGGGCTGTGGAACCCAAAAATGGGCTGAAGAACCAAAAAATGGGCCGACAAAATAAAAAATGGTTTGAGGAACCCAAAAATGGGCTCAGGAACCCAAAAATAGTTTGAAGAACCAAAAAATGAATTGAAGAACCCAAAAATGGGCTGAGGAATGCAAAAATAGCCTGAAGAACCCAAAAATGGGCTGAGGAACCCAAAAACGGATTTAGAAACCCAAAAGTGGTCTCAGGAAACCAAAACTGGATTGAGGAACCCCGAAATGGATTGAGGAACCCAAAAATGGGCTGAGGAACTAAAAAATGGATTGAGGAAAGCAAAAATGGATGGGGAAACTAAAAATGGTCTGAGGAACCGAAAAATGGATTGAGGAATCTAAAAATGGATTGAGGGACCCAAAAATGGGCTGAAGAACCATAAATGGATTGAGGGACCCAGAAATGGATTGAAGGACCAAAAAATGGATTGAGGGACAAAAAAATGGATTGAAGAAACCAGAAAAGTTTTGAGGAACCCCAAAATTGTCTGTGGGACCCAAGAACGGATTGAGGAACACAAAAATGGAATTAGGAACTCAAAAATGGCTTAGGGACCAAAAAAATGGATTGAGGAAGCCAAAAATGGATTGAGGGACCCAAAAAATGGATTGAGGGGCCCAAAAATGGATTGACGAACTCAAAAATAGATCGAGGGACCAAAAAATAAAGTGAGGAACACAAAAATTGATTGAGGAACTCCAAAATGGATTGAGGGAACAAAAACTGGATTGAAAGGCCCAAAAATGGATTGAGGAAACCAAAACTGGCTTGAGGGACACAAAAATGGGCTGAGGAATCCAAAAATGGATTGAGGAACCCAAAAAAAACATTGGGAGGTCCAAAAATGGATTGAGGAATCCAAAAATGGATTGAGGAATCTTTTGGGCCCCTCAATCCATTTTTGGGTTCCTCAGCCCATTTTTGTGTCCCTCAAACCAGTTTTGTGTTCCTCTATACATTTTTGGGTTCCTCTATTTATTTTGGGGTACCTCAATCATTTTTAGATTCCTCAATCCATTTTTTGGTTCCTCTGCGCTGCACAAGTAATCAAACGAACTGCTTTATAGTCCAGTGAGGAGCGATTCATATTTTCATGTGCTTCTTAGCAGACTCGGGATGCACGGAAGCTTTACATCGAGAGATAAGTCTCTCTTGTGTACTGTTAGATCTGAAATCGGTTCCTTGCCAGTATATTCATCAGGCATCTGTTCATCACACACAGGTACGCCTTCCAGTCTGCTTCTTGCCTCGGAGCCGTGCCTTCTCTGCTCTCTTCTGCCGTCTCTGCCACAGCTCTTCCGCGTGACTGTAAAACGCCGGGGTCTGCCTGATAGAGGAAAACGGCTACCCCTCAAGGTCGTTCGGCCGCGGAGGTTGAAACCTCCGGGTGGAGAGCCCGTGTGCTCTTCCTTAGTCGAACGAGCTTCGCGCGCATTCCTGGGCATTCTCAGCAGACTCCGGCTCCACAGGTTCTTTGCACTAAGAGGTAAAGATCTCTGCGAACTGCTAGGGCTGAAACGTGTTGCTGTCAAAAGTTTTCTTCGTGCACTCATTTCAAAGCCACAGAAAAGCAGTCGGTCTGCTCCTTTCCTCCGATAGCAGCAGTCATTTGAATCTTCATCCATCTCTGCAGTTAGCAGCCACATCACTGCAGTGGGAATTCTCAGCCGCTGGTGAATCTGTTTCCGTAGAAGGCATTAAATCGCTCCAAAAAAGCAGCAGCTTCTTCAGCGCTTGCCTGTCTCCTCGGAAGACCGACACCCAGGGAATGGATTGTTAACCACCGAGGAACCCAAAAATTGATTGAGGAAAACAAAAATGGATGGAGGAACTCAAAAATTGGCTCAGGAAGCCAAAAATGAATTGAGGAAAAGAAAAAGGGGCCCAGGAACGGAAGAATGGGCTGAGTAACCCAAAAATGGATTTAGGAACCCAGAAATGCATTGAGGAACCCAAAAAGGGGCTGAGGAACCCAAAAATAGGCTGAAGAACCCTAAAATGGACTGAGGAACTCCAAAATGGATTGAGGAGTCTCAAAATGTGCTGAGGAACTAAAAAATGGATTGAGGAACTAAAAAGTGGATTGAGGAACCAAAAAGTGGATTGAGGAACTTAAAAATGGATTGAGGAACCGAAAAATGGGCCGAGGGATCAAAAAATGGATCGAGGAACCCGAAAATAGATTGAGGAACCAAAAATGGATTGAGGGACCAAAGAATGGATTGAGGAACGCAAAAATGGGCTGAAGAACAATAAAATGGATTGAGGGACCCAAAAATGGATTGAAGAACCCAAAAATGGATTGACGGACAAAAAATGGATTGAGGAACCAGAAAAGTTTTGAGGAAACCAAAACTGAGCTGAGGAACTCAAAAAAGGATTGAGGAACCCTAAACTGTATTGAGAACTCAAAAATGGATTGAGGAAACCTAAATTGGTCTGAGGGACCCAAAAATGGATTCAGGAAGCCAAAAATACATTGAGGAATCAAAAAATGACTTAGGGACCAATAAAATGTATTGAGGAAGCCAAAAATGGATTGAGGAAACCAAAAATGAGATGAGGAACCCAAAAATGGGCTGAATAACCCAAAACTGGGCTAAGGAAACCAAAAATGAATAGAGGGGCCCAAAAATTGATTGAGGAAACCAAAAATGGGCTGAGGGACCCAAAAATGGCTCAGGAACACAAAAATGCATTGAGGAATCCAAAAATGGATTGAGGGACCCAAAAATGGGCTGAAGAACTAAAAAAGGGATTCAGGAACCCAAAAATGGATTGAGGAATCCAAAAATGGGCTCAGGAACAAAGAAATGCATTGAGGAAAACTAAAAAGGATAGAGGAAACCAAAAATGGGCTGAAGAACCCAAAAATGGATTGAGGAACGCAAAAATGGATCTAGAAATCCAAAAGTGGTCTCAGGAAACCAAAACTGGATTGAGGAACCCCAAAATGGATTGAGGAACCCAAAAATGGGTTGAGGAAAGCAAAACTGGATTGGGAAACAAAAAATGGTCTGAGGAACCGAAAAATGGATTGAGGAAGCCAAAATGGATTGAGGAACCAAAAAATGGATTGAGGAACCCAGAAATGCATTGAGGAAAAGAAGAAAGATTGAGGAAACCAAAAATGAATTGAGAAAGCCCAAAATGGGCTGAAGAACCCCAAAATTAGCTAAAGAAGCCCAAAATGGTCTGCTGGCTCCAAAAATGCACTGATGAACCCAAAAATGGGCTGAAGAACCCAAAAAATGGGCGCAGGAACACAAAAATGGGCTGAAGAACCCGAAAATGGTATGAGGAGCCCAAAAATGGGCTGAGGAACCCAAAAATGGGCTCAGGAACCCAAAAAATGGGCCGAAGAACCCGAAAATGGTTTGAGGAGCCCAAAAATGGGCTGAGTAACCCAAAAATGGGCTCAGGAACAGAAAAGTGCATTGAGGAATGAAAAAATGGGCTGAGGAACCCAAAAATTGCTGAAGAACCCAAAAATGGATTGAGAAACCCAACAATCGATTGAGGAAGCCAAAACTGGATTGAGGAATCCAAAAATGGGCTAAAGAACCCAAAAATGGATTGAGAAACCCCAAAAAAGTTCGAAGAAACCAGAAATGTATTGTGGAATTAAAAAAAATGGGCTCAGCAACCCAAAAGTGGATTGAGGAAACCAAAAATGGATTGAGGAGCCCAAAAATGGGCTGAGGAAACCAAAAATGGATTGGGGAAAATAAAAATGGTCTGAGGAACCGAAAAATGGATTGAAGAACCCAAAATGGATTGAGGAACCCCAAAATGGATTAAGGAAACCAAAAATGGCCTGAAGAATCCCAAAATCGGGTCAGGAACATGAAAATGCATTCACGAATCCAAAAATGGATTGAGGAACCCAAAAATGGGCTGAAGAACCGCAAAATGGATGGAGGAACCCAAAAATGGATGGAGGAACCCAAAAATGGGCTCAGGAACACAGAAATGCGTTGAGGAAAACAAAAAAAAAGATTGAGGAAACCAAGAATGGTCAGAGGAAACCAAGAATGGGCTGAATAGTCAAAAAATGGATTGAGGAACCCAGAAATGGGCTGAAAAACCCAAAAATTGGCCGAAGAAGCCAAAAATGGGCTGCGGACTCCAAAAATGGGCTGTGGAACCCAAAAATGGGCTGAAGAACCAAGAAATGGGCCGACAAAATAAAAAATGGTTTGAGGAACCCAAAAATGGGCTCAGGAACCCAAAAATAGTTGAAGAACCCAAAAATGGGCTGAGGAATGCAAAAATAGCCTGAAGAACCCAAAAATGGGCTGAGGAACCCAAAAACGGATTTAGAAACCCAAAAGTGGTCTCAGGAAACCAAAACTGGATTGAGGAACCCCGAAATGGATTGAGGAACCCAAAAATGGGCTGAGGAACTAAAAAATGGATTGAGGAAAGCAAAAATGGATGGGGAAACTAAAAATGGTCTGAGGAACCGAAAAATGGATTGAGGAATCTAAAAATGGATTGAGGGACCCAAAAATGGGCTGAAGAACCATAAATGGATTGAGGGACCCAGAAATGGATTGAAGGACCAAAAAATGGATTGAGGGACAAAAAAATGGATTGAAGAAACCAGAAAAGTTTTGAGGAACCCCAAAATTGTCTGTGGGACCCAAGAACGGATTGAGGAACACAAAAATGGAATTAGGAACTCAAAAATGGCTTAGGGACCAAAAAAATAGATTGAGGAAGCCAAAAATGGATTGAGGGACCCAAAAAATGGATTGACGAACTCAAAAATAGATCGAGGGACCATAAAATAAAGTGAGGAACACAAAAATTGATTGAGGAACTCCAAAATGGATTGAGGGAACAAAAACTGGATTGAAAGGCCCAAAAACGGATTGAGGAAACCAAAACTGGTTTGAGGGACACAAAAATGGGCTGAGGAATCCAAAAATGGATTGAGGAACCCAAAAATGGATTGAGGAATCTTTTGGGCCCCTCAATCCATTTTTGGGTTCCTCAGCCCATTTTTGTGTCCCTCAAACAAGTTTTGTGTTCCTCTATACATTTTTGGGTTCCTCTATTTATTTTGGGGTACCTCAATCATTTTTAGATTCCTCAATCCATTTTTTGGTTCCTCTGCGCTGCACAAGTAATCAAACGAACTGCTTTATAGTCCAGTGAGGAGCGATTCATATTTTCATGTGCTTCTTAGCAGACTCGGGATGCACGGAAGCTTTACATCGAGAGATAAGTCTCTCTTGTGTACTGTTAGATCTGAAATCGGTTCCTTGCCAGTATATTCATCAGGCATCTGTTCATCACACACAGGTACGCCTTCCAGTCTGCTTCTTGCCTCGGAGCCGTGCCTTCTCTGCTCTCTTCTGCCGTCTCTGCCACAGCTCTTCCGCATGACTGTAAAATGCCAGGGTCTGCCTGGTAGAGGAAACCGGCTACCCCTCAAGGTCGTTCGGCCGCGGAGGTTGAAACCTCCGGGTGGAGAGCCCGTGTGCTCTTCCTTAGTCGAACGAGCTTCGCGCGCATTCCTGGGCATTCTCAGCAGACTCCGGCTCCACAGGTTCTTTGCACTAAGAGGTAAAGATCTCTGCGAACTGCTAGGGCTGAAACGTGTTGCTGTCAAACGTTTTCTTCGTGCACTCATTTCAAAGCCACAGAAAAGCAGTCGGTCTGCTTCTTCCCTCCGATAGCAGCAGTCATTTGAATCTTCATCCATCTCTGCAGTTAGCAGCCACATCACTGCAGTGGGAATTCTCAGCCGCTGGTGAATCTGTTTCCGTAGAAGGCATTAAATCGCTCCAAAAAAGCAGCAGGTTCTTCAGCGCTTGCCTGTCTCCTCGGAAGACCGACACCCAGGGAATGCATTGTTAACCACCCTGCTTTTCCGCAGGGCTGACAATGTCTGAGACGGGAGGAGGAATTGCAGGTTTTTGCAGAAGGATCTGCCAGTGAAGAGCGCTCACTTTGCTCTTTGCAGTGAGGCGCTCCATAGAGGATGGCAAGCTTTCACAGGAGCTGCAGAAGGTCTCCTTGATGCTTGATCTAGAGAGCATTCGTATTGCCTTGGAGTAGCAAGTGAAGGAGAACCGAAATTGACATGTACGGCAATGCCTTGAAACGCGGCATTAGTCCCCTAGATCCATGCCACGGTCTCTGCTGCCCTCTATTGTCCGTTTATGCGTACTACAGTCCCTCCGGGAAAGATGTGGTATTTCTTTCCATAAAGCCGAACAGATGTAAAAAACCAGAGACTAGTGATAGGGGCTCTGTAGCGGGCTCCATAAGCGCGATACAGGGCGCAATAAGGGGCTCGGTATTTGAAGAGTGCGACAAGGGGCTCTAGAGGGGGCCACTTGTGGGATCCATTGGCTGTGAGAAGCTCCTGGGGTGGGGTTCCATGAGTGCAACAGTGGGGGGAAGACATGGGCTCCGGAGGGGGCTACGTACAGGGTACACATGGCACTATAACTGCTCTACTTGGGACACCTTAGCAGGAATTTACGTGGTGCGATAGGAGATCTATAGGGGGCTCGGTAAGCTCCTAAGTGGGAGGTGCAAATTAATGAAAAGGCAGCAGGGAGCCTGGTACACAGTGCATGCAGTGGCAGGTGTTTGACCTCAGATGAAGACAAGAGCACAGAGTTTAGCAGCTGCTAAAATTGGCAGAGCAAATGCTGATAAGAAGCACAGAAAGTATCAGAAAAACAAAAAGGAGGATTTCACAGCGAGCACCAGGGATGATGTGTATGTATACATGCTGAAGCTCTCTGGACAAACCAAACCCTGAATACAAAAGAACTTGCAAAACTAATTAGAAAGAAAAACCTCAACTACGTGTTTTACAAGGACACCGTTTTCTACGCCTCATACAGCTACTTAAAAACAAAGTTTCACTTGTAACTCTTCCCCATAAAATTGTAATTTTTTTTGACACTAGAATATTCTTCACTGGCAGATCCTTCTGCAAAAACCTGCAATTCCTCTCTCTCCCGTCCCAGACATTGTCAGCCTTGCGGAAAAGCAGGGTGGTTAACAATGCATTCCCTGGGTGTCGGTCTTCCGAGGAGACAGGCAAGCGCTGAAGAACCTGCTGCTTTATTGGAGTGATTTAATGCCTTCTACGGAAACAGATTCACCAGCGGCTGAGAATTCCCACTGCAGTGATGTGGCTGCTAACTGCAGAGATGGATGAAGATTCAAATGACTGCTGCTATCGGAGGAAAGGAGCAGACCGACTGCTTTTCTGTGGCTTTGAAATGAGTGCACGAAGAAAACTTTTGACAGCAACACGTTTCAGCCCTAGCAGTTCGCAGAGATCTTTACCTCTTAGTGCAAAGAACCTGTGGAGCCGGAGTCTGCTGAGAATGCCCAGGAATGCGTGCGAAGCTCGTTCGACTAAGGAAGAGCACACGGGCTCTGCACCCGGAGGTTTCAACCTCCGCGGCCGAACGACCTTGAGGGGTAGCCGGTTTCCTCTATCAGGCAGACCCCGGCGTTTTACAGTCATGCGGAAGAGCTGTGGCAGAGACGGCAGAAGAGAGCAGAGAAGGCACGGCTCCGAGGCAAGAAGCAGACTGGAAGGCGTACCTGTGTGTGATGAACAGATGCCTGATGAATATACTGGCAAGGAACCAATTTCAGATCTAACAGTACACAGAGAGACTTATCTCTCGATGTAAAGCTTCCGTGCATCCCGAGTCTGCTGGGAAGCACATGAAAATATGAATCGCTGCTCACTGGACTATTAAACAGTTGGTTTGATTACTTGTGCTGCGCAGACGAAGGCAGAGGATGATCTTGCAGGGTGAAACATTTCTCGTCTGACAGGTTTCTTTTCTGAGCAACAGCTAGACGTTTTACAGTGATGCGGCTGCTTACAGCTGAGATGGATGAAGATTTAAATGACTGCTGTTGTCGGAGGGAAGGAACAGACCGACTGCTTTTCTGTGACTTTGGAACCGGCTGTAAAAGGGGCTCCGTTACGAGGGACATTAAGAGTGTAATAGGGGCTATAGAGACGGCTCCATAGGAGAGACAAAGAGCGAGATAGGGACTCAAGAGAGGGTCCCATATGCGCGACTTATGGCAGGGATAGGAACTTTATAGGGGGTTCCAATGGGGCGACCCAGGTCGCGACAGGAGCTCAATAGAAGGTAGCATACGGTGTACGAGGGTTTGAGAGGTGCTCTTCGGAGGGCTCCATAGCGGCATCATAAAGCGGAGCGATATGGGCTCTCCAGGAGGCAGCATTAGTGCGACCGAGTGTGTCGTAGAGGCTGTACAAGAGGCTCCATGGGAGGAAGATAGGGAGCGCTGCATAGTGGAGAGAAAGATAGAGATAGGGGGCTCGATAGCAGGGAATTTTGGGCGGTGATAGAAGATCTAGAGGAAATTCCGTGGAGGACAGAGCAAAAGCGAGATAAGGACTATGTATAAGACCCCATAGGGAGGACATGAGGGGCACGATAGGGGCATGTGTAGAGGATTCCATGGGGAGAGAGAGGGCGTGATAGGTTCTCTAGGGGGTGTCCCTTTCGGAATAGAGAGGGCGTGATAAGTGCTCTATCGGGCTTTGATAGCGTAGACCAGAAGTCCGACTTACTGTTCCAAAGAGTCTATCCATGCGGCTCGAAAGGAGGAAAAAAGGAGCAAGAAACATGCTCTATAGAGGGCGGCAGAGTGGAGAGAAAGATGGGCTGAAGAACCAAAAATTGATTGAGAAACTCAAAAATGGGCTGAGGAAACCAAAAAATGGTTTCACCCTGCAAGATCATCCTCTGCCTTCGTCTGCGCAGCACAAGTAATCAAACGAACTGCTTTATAGTCCAGTGAGGAGCGATTCATATTTTCATGTGCTTCTTAGCAGACTCGGGATGCACGGAAGCTTTACATCGAGAGATAAGTCTCTCTTGTGTACTGTTAGATCTGAAATCGGTTCCTTGCCAGTATATTCATCAGGCATCTGTTCATCACACACAGGTACGCCTTCCAGTCTGCTTCTTGCCTCGGAGCCGTGCCTTCTCTGCTCTCTTCTGCCGTCTCTGCCACAGCTCTTCCGCATGACTGTAAAACGCTGGGGTCTGCCTGATAGAGGAAAACTGCTACCCCTCAAGGTCGTTCGGCCGCGGAGGTTGAAACCTCCGGGTGGAGAGCCCGTGTGCTCTTCCTTAGTCGAACGAGCTTCGCGCGCATTCCTGGGCATTCTCAGCAGACTCCGGCTCCACAGGTTCTTTGCACTAAGAGGTAAAGATCTCTGCGAACTGCTAGGGCTGAAACGTGTTGCTGTCAAAAGTTTTCTTCGTGCACTCATTTCAAAGCCACAGAAAAGCAGTCGGTCTTCTCCTTTCCTCCGACAGCAGCAGTCATTTGAATCTTCATCCATCTCTGCAGTTAGCAGCCACATCACTGCAGTGGGAATTCTCAGCCGCTGGTGAATCTGTTTCCGTAGAAGGCATTAAATCGCTCCAAAAAAGCAGCAGCTTCTTCAGCGCTTGCCTGTCTCCTCGGAAGACCGACACCCAGGGAATGCATTGTTAACCACCGAGGAACCCAAAAATTGATTGAGGAAAACAAAAATGGATGGAGGAACTCAAAAATTGGCTCAGGAAGCCAAAAATGAATTGAGGAAAAGAAAAAGGGGCCCAGGAACGGAAGAATGGGCTGAGTAACCCAAAAATGGATTTAGGAACCCAGAAATGCATTGAGGAACCCAAAAAGGGGCTGAGGAACCCAAAAATAGGCTGAAGAACCCTAAAATGGACTGAGGAACTCCAAAATGGATTGAGGAGTCTCAAAATGTGCTGAGGAACTAAAAAATGGATTGAGAAACCAAAAAGTGGATCAAGGAACCAAAAAGTGGATTGAGGAACTTAAAAATGGATTGAGGAACCGAAAAATGGGCCGAGGGATCAAAAAATGGATCGAGGAACCCGAAAATAGATTGAGGAACCAAAAATGGATTGAGGGAGCAAAGAATGGATTGAGGAACGCAAAAATGGGCTGAAGAACAATAAAATGGATTGAGGGACCCAAAAATGGATTGAAGAACCCAAAAATGGATTGACGGACAAAAAATGGATTGAGGAACCAGAAAAGTTTTGAGGAAACCAAAACTGAGCTGAGGAACTCAAAAAAGGATTGAGGAACCCTAAACTGTATTGAGAACTCAAAAATGGATTGAGGAAACCTAAATTGGTCTGAGGGACCCAAAAATGGATTCAGGAAGCCAAAAATACATTGAGGAATCAAAAAATGACTTAGGGACCAATAAAATGTATTGAGGAAGCCAAAAATGGATTGAGGAAACCAAAAATGAGATGAGGAACCCAAAAATGGGCTGAATAACCCAAAACTGGGCTAAGGAAACCAAAAATGAATAGAGGGGCCCAAAAATTGATTGAGGAAACCAAAAATGGGCTGAGGGACCCAAAAACGGCTCAGGAACACAAAAATGCATTGAGGAATCCAAAAATGGATTGAGGGACCCAAAAATGGGCTGAAGAACTAAAAAAGGGATTCAGGAACCCAAAAATGGATTGAGGAATCCAAAAATGGGCTCAGGAACAAAGAAATGCATTGAGGAAAACTGAAAAGGATAGAGGAAACCAAAAATGGGCTGAAGAACCCAAAAATGGATTGAGGAACGCAAAAATGGATCTAGAAATCCAAAAGTGGTCTCAGGAAACCAAAACTGGATTGAGGAACCCAAAAATGGATTGAGGAACCCAAAAATGGGTTGAGGAAAGCAAAACTGGATTGGGAAACAAAAAATGGTCTGAGGAACCGAAAAATGGATTGAGGAACCCAAAATGGATTGAGGAACCCAAAAATGGATTGAGGAACCCAGAAATGCATTGAGGAAAAGAAAAAAGATTGAGGAAACCAAAAATGAATTGAGAAAGCCCAAAATGGGCTGAAGAACCCCAAAATTAGCTAAAGAAGCCCAAAATGGTCTGCTGACTCCAAAAATGCACTGATGAACCCAAAAATGGGCTGAAGAACCCAAAAAATGGGCGCAGGAACACAAAAATGGGCTGAAGAACCCGAAAATGGTATGAGGAGCCCAAAAATGGGCTGAGGAACCCAAAAATGGGCTCAGGAACCCCAAAAATGGGCCGAAGAACCCGAAAATGGTTTGAGGAGCCCAAAAATGGGCTGAGTAACCCAAAAATGGGCTCAGGAACAGAAAAGTGCATTTAGGAATGAAAAAATGGGCTGAGGAACCCAAAAATTGCTGAAGAACCCAAAAATGGATTGAGAAACCCAACAATCGATTGAGGAAGCCAAAACTGGATTGAGGAATCCAAAAATGGGCTAAAGAACCCAAAAATGGATTGAGAAACCCCAAAAAAGTTCGAAGAAACCAGAAATGTATTGTGGAATTAAAAAAAATGGGCTCAGGAACCCAAAAGTGGATTGAGGAAACCAGAAATGGATTGAGGAGCCCAAAAATGGGCTGAGGAACCCAAAAACGGATTTAGAAACCCAAAAGTGGTCTCAGGAAACCAAAACTGGATTGAGGAACCCCGAAATGGATTGAGGAAAATGGATGGGGAAACTAAAAATGGTCTGAGCAACTGAAAAATGGATTGAGGGACCCAAAAATGGGCTGAAGAACCATAAATGGATTGAGTGACCCAGAAATGGATTGAAGGACCAAAAAATGGATTGAGGGACAAAAAAATGGATTGAAGAAACCAGAACAGTTTTGAGGATCCCCAAAATTGTCTGTGGGACCCTAGAACGGATTGAGGAACACAAAAATGGATTTAGGAACTCAAAAATGGCTTAGGGACCAAAAAAATGGATTGAGGAAGCCAAAAATGGATTGAGGGGCCCAAAAATGGATTGACGAACTCAAAAATAGATCGAGGGACCAAAAAATAAAGTGAGGAACACAAAAATTGATTGAGGAACCCCAAAATGGATTGAGGGAACAAAAACTGGATTGAAAGGCCCAAAAATGGATTGAGGAAACCAAAACTGGCTTGAGGGACACAAAAATGGGCTGAGGAATCCAAAAATGGATTGAGGAACCCAAAAAAAACATTGGGAGGTCCAAAAATGGATTGAGGAATCCAAAAATGGATTGAGGAATCTTTTGGGCCCCTCAATCCATTTTTGGGTTCCTCAGCCCATTTTTGTGTCCCTCAAACCAGTTTTGTGTTCCTCTATACATTTTTGGGTTCCTCTATTTATTTTGGGGTACCTCAATCATTTTTAGATTCCTCAATCCATTTTTTGTTTCCTCTGCGCTGCACAAGTAATCAAACGAACTGCTTTATAGTCCAGTGAGGAGCGATTCATATTTTCATGTGCTTCTTAGCAGACTCGGGATGCACGGAAGCTTTACATCGAGAGATAAGTCTCTCTTGTGTACTGTTAGATCTGAAATCGGTTCCTTGCCAGTATATTCATCAGGCATCTGTTCATCACACACAGGTACGCCTTCCAGTCTGCTTCTTGCCTCGGAGCCGTGCCTTCTCTGCTCTCTTCTGCCGTCTCTGCCACAGCTCTTCCGCATGACTGTAAAACGCCGGGGTCTGCCTGATAGAGGAAACCGGCTACCCCTCAAGGTCGTTCGGCCGCGGAGGTTGAAACCTCCGGGTGGAGAGCCCGTGTGCTCTTCCTTAGTCGAACGAGCTTCGCGCGCATTCCTGGGCATTCTCAGCAGACTCCGGCTCCACAGGTTCTTTGCACTAAGAGGTAAAGATCTCTGCGAACTGCTAGGGCTGAAACGTGTTGCTGTCAAAAGTTTTCTTCGTGCACTCATTTCAAAGCCACAGAAAAGCAGTCGGTCTGCTCCTTTCCTCCGATAGCAGCAGTCATTTGAATCTTCATCCATCTCTGCAGTTAGCAGCCACATCACTGCAGTGGGAATTCTCAGCCGCTGGTGAATCTGTTTCCGTAGAAGGCATTAAATCGCTCCAAAAAAGCAGCAGCTTCTTCAGCGCTTGCCTGTCTCCTCGGAAGACCGACACCCAGGGAATGGATTGTTAACCACCGAGGAACCCAAAAATTGATTGAGGAAACCAAAAATGGATGGAGGAACTCAAAAATTGGCTCAGGAAGCCAAAAATGAGTTGAGGAAAAGAAAAAGGGGCCCAGGAACGGAAGAATGGGCTGAGTAAACCAAAAATGGTTTTAGGAACCCAGAAATGCATTGAGGAACCCAAAAAGGGGCTGAGGAACCCAAAAATAGGCTGAAGAACCCTAAAATGGACTGAGGAACCCCAAAATGGATTGAGGAGTCTCAAAATGTGCTGAGGAACTAAAAAATGGATTGAGGAACTAAAAAGTGGATTGAGGAACCAAAAAGTGGATTGAGGAACTTAAAAATGGATTGAGGAACCGAAAAATGGGCCGAGGGATCAAAAAATGGATCGAGGAACCCGAAAATAGATTGAGGAACCAAAAATGGATTGAGGGACCAAAGAATGGATTGAGGAACGCAAAAATGGGCTGAAGAACAATAAAATGGATTGAGGGACCCAAAAATGGATTGAAGAACCCAAAAATGGATTGACGGACAAAAAATGGATTGAGGAACCAGAAAAGTTTTGAGGAAACCAAAACTGAGCTGAGGAACTCAAAAAAGGATTGAGGAACCCTAAACTGTATTGAGAACTCAAAAATGGATTGAGGAAACCTAAATTGGTCTGAGGGACCCAAAAATGGATTCAGGAAGCCAAAAATACATTGAGGAATCAAAAAATGACTTAGGGACCAATAAAATGTATTGAGGAAGCCAAAAATGGATTGAGGAAACCAAAAATGAGATGAGGAACCCAAAAATGGGCTGAATAACCCAAAACTGGGCTAAGGAAACCAAAAATGAATAGAGGGGCCCAAAAATTGATTGAGGAAACCAAAAATGGGCTGAGGGACCCAAAAACGGCTCAGGAACACAAAAATGCATTGAGGAATCCAAAAATGGATTGAGGGACCCAAAAATGGGCTGAAGAACTAAAAAAGGGATTCAGGAACCCAAAAATGGATTGAGGAATCCAAAAATGGGCTCAGGAACAAAGAAATGCATTGAGGAAAACTGAAAAGGATAGAGGAAACCAAAAATGGGCTGAAGAACCCAAAAATGGATTGAGGAACGCAAAAATGGATCTAGAAATCCAAAAGTGGTCTCAGGAAACCAAAACTGGATTGAGGAACCCAAAAATGGATTGAGGAACTAAAAAATGGATTGAGGAAAGCAAAACTGGATTGGGAAACAAAAAATGGTCTGAGGAACCGAAAAATGGATTGAGGAACCCAAAATGGATTGAGGAACCCAAAAATGGATTGAGGAACCCAGAAATGCATTGAGGAAAAGAAAAAAGATTGAGGAAACCAAAAATGAATTGAGAAAGCCCAAAATGGGCTGAAGAACCCCAAAATTAGCTAAAGAAGCCCAAAATGGTCTGCTGACTCCAAAAATGCACTGATGAACCCAAAAATGGGCTGAAGAACCCAAAAAATGGGCGCAGGAACACAAAAATGGGCTGAAGAACCCGAAAATGGTATGAGGAGCCCAAAAATGGGCTGAGGAACCCAAAAATGGGCTCAGGAACCCAAAAAATGGGCCGAAGAACCCGAAAATGGTTTGAGGAGCCCAAAAATGGGCTGAGTAACCCAAAAATGGGCTCAGGAAGAGAAAAGTGCATTGAGGAACGAAAAAATGGGCTGAGGAACCCAAAAATTGCTGAAGAACCCAAAAATGGATTGAGAAACCCAACAATCGATTGAGGAAGCCAAAACTGGATTGAGGAATCCAAAAATGGACTAAAGAACCCAAAAATGGATTGAGAAACCCCAAAAAAGTTCGAAGAAACCAGAAATGTATTGTGGAATTAAAAAAAATGGGCTCAGAAACCCAAAAGTGGATTGAGGAAACCAAAAATGGATTGAGGAGCCCAAAAATGGGCTGAGGAAACCAAAAATGAATTGAGGAAACCAAAAATGGATTGGGGAAAATAAAAATGGTCTGAGGAACCGAAAAATGGATTGAAGAACCCAAAATGGATTGAGGAACCCCAAAATGGATTAAGGAACCCAAAAATGGCCTGAAGAATCCCAAAATCGGGTCAGGAACATGAAAATGCATTCACGAATCCAAAAATGGATTGAGGAACCCAAAAATGGGCTGAAGAACCCCAAAATGGATGGAGGAACCCAAAAATGGATGGAGGAACCCAAAAATGGGCTCAGGAACACAGAAATGCGTTGAGGAAAACAAAAAAAAGATTGAGGAAACCAAGAATGGGCAGAGGAAACCAAAAATGGGCTGAATAGTCAAAAAATGGATTGAGGAACGCAAAAATGGATTGAGGAACCCAAAAATGGGCTGAAAAACCCAAAAATTGGCCGAAGAAGCCCAAAATGGGCTGCGGACTCCAAAAATGGGCTGTGGAACCCAAAAATGCTGAAGAACCAAAAAATGGGCCGACAAAATAAAAAATGGTTTGAGGAACCCAAAAATGGGCTCAGGAACCCAAAAATAGTTTGAAGAACCAAAAAAATGAATTGAAGAACCACAAAAATGGGCTGAGGAATGCAAAAATAGCCTGAAGAACCCAAAAATGGGCTGAGGAACCCAAAAACGGATTTAGAAACCCAAAAGTGGTCTCAGAAACCAAAACTGGATTGAGGAAACCCCGAAATGATTGAGGAACCCAAAAATGTGCTGAGGAACTAAAAAAAATGGATTGAGGAAAGCAAAAATGGATGGGGAAACTAAAAATGGTCTGAGGAACCGAAAAATGGATTGAGAATCTAAAAATGGATTGAGGGACCCAAAAATGGGCTGAAGAACCATAAATGGATTGAGGGACCCAGAAATGGATTGAAGGACCAAAAAATGAATTGAGGGACAAAAAAATGGATTGAAGAAACCAGAAAAGTTTTGAGGAACCCCAAAATTGTCTGTGGGACCCAAGAACGGATTGAGGAACACAAAAATGGAATTAGGAACTCAAAAATGGCTTAGGGACCAAAAAAATGGATTGAGGAAGCCAAAAATGGATTGAGGGACCCAAAAAATGGATTGACGAACTCAAAAATAGATCGAGGGACCAAAAAATAAAGTGAGGAACACAAAAATTGATTGAGGAACTCCAAAATGGATTGAGGGAACAAAAACTGGATTGAAAGGCCCAAAAATGGATTGAGGAAACCAAAACTGGTTTGAGGGACACAAAAATGGGCTGAGGAATCCAAAAATGGATTGAGGAACCCAAAAATGGATTGAGGAATCTTTTGGGCCCCTCAATCCATTTTTGGGTTCCTCAGCCCATTTTTGTGTCCCTCAAACCAGTTTTGTGTTCCTCTATACATTTTTGGGTTCCTCTATTTATTTTGGGGTACCTCAATCATTTTTAGATTCCTCAATCCATTTTTTGGTTCCTCTGCGCTGCACAAGTAATCAAACGAACTGCTTTATAGTCCAGTGAGGAGCGATTCATATTTTCATGTGCTTCTTAGCAGACTCGGGATGCACGGAAGCTTTACATCGAGAGATAAGTCTCTCTTGTGTACTGTTAGATCTGAAATCGGTTCCTTGCCAGTATATTCATCAGGCATCTGTTCATCACACACAGGTACGCCTTCCAGTCTGCTTCTTGCCTCGGAGCCGTGCCTTCTCTGCTCTCTTCTGCCGTCTCTGCCACAGCTCTTCCGCATGACTGTAAAATGCCAGGGTCTGCCTGGTAGAGGAAACCGGCTACCCCTCAAGGTCGTTCGGCCGCGGAGGTTGAAACCTCCGGGTGGAGAGCCCGTGTGCTCTTCCTTAGTCGAACGAGCTTCGCGCGCATTCCTGGGCATTCTCAGCAGACTCCGGCTCCACAGGTTCTTTGCACTAAGAGGTAAAGATCTCTGCGAACTGCTAGGGCTGAAACGTGTTGCTGTCAAACGTTTTCTTCGTGCACTCATTTCAAAGCCACAGAAAAGCAGTCGGTCTGCTCCTTCCCTCCGATAGCAGCAGTCATTTGAATCTTCATCCATCTCTGCAGTTAGCAGCCACATCACTGCAGTGGGAATTCTCAACCACTGGTGAATCTGTTTCCGTAGAAGGCATTAAATCGCTCCAAAAAAGCAGCAGCTTCTTCAGCGCTTGCCTGTCTCCTCGGAAGACCGACACCCAGGGAATGCATTGTTAACCACCGAGGAACCCAAAAATTGATTGAGGAAACCAAAAATGGATGGAGGAACTCGAAAATTGGCTCAGGAAGCCAAAAATGAATTGAGGAAAAGAAAAAGGGGCCCAGGAACGGAAGAATGGGCTGAGTAACCCAAAAATGGATTTAGGAACCCAGAAATGCATTGAGGAACCCAAAAAGGGGCTGAGGAACCCAAAAATAGGCTGAAGAACCCTAAAATAGACTGAGGAACCCAAAAATGGATTGAGGAGTCTCAAAATGTGCTGAGGAACTAAAAAATGGATTGAGGAACTAAAAAGTGGATTGAGGAACCAAAAAGTGGATTGAGGAACTTAAAAATGGATTGAGGAACCGAAAAATGGGCCGAGGGATCAAAAAATGGATCGAGGAACCCGAAAATAGATTGAGGAACCAAAAATGGATTGAGGGACCCAAAAATGGATTGAAGAACCCAAAAATGGATTGACGGACAAAAAATGGATTGAGGAACCAGAAAAGTTTTGAGGAAACCAAAACTGAGCTGAGGAACTCAAAAAAGGATTGAGGAACCCTAAACTGTATTGAGAACTCAAAAATGGATTGAGGAAACCTAAATTGGTCTGAGGGACCCAAAAATGGATTCAGGAAGCCAAAAATACATTGAGGAATCAAAAAATGACTTAGGGACCAATAAAATGTATTGAGGAAGCCAAAAATGGATTGAGGAAACCAAAAATGAGATGAGGAACCCCAAAATGGGCTGAATAACCCAAAACTGGGCTAAGGAAACCAAAAATGAATAGAGGGGCCCAAAAATTGATTGAGGAAACCAAAAATGGGCTGAGGGACCCAAAAACGGCTCAGGAACACAAAAATGCATTGAGGAATCCAAAAATGGATTGAGGGACCCAAAAATGGGCTGAAGAACTAAAAAAGGGATTCAGGAACCCAAAAATGGATTGAGGAATCCAAAAATGGGCTCAGGAACAAAGAAATGCATTGAGGAAAACTGAAAAGGATAGAGGAAACCAAAAATGGGCTGAAGAACCCAAAAATGGATTGAGGAACGCAAAAATGGATCTAGAAATCCAAAAGTGGTCTCAGGAAACCAAAACTGGATTGAGGAAGCCAAAAATGGGTTGAGGAACTAAAAAATGGATTGAGGAAAGCAAAACTGGATTGGGAAACAAAAAATGGTCTGAGGAACCGAAAAATGGATTGAGGAACCCAAAATGGATTGAGGAACCCAAAAATGGATTGAGGAACCCAGAAATGCATTGAGGAAAAGAAAAAAGATTGAGGAAACCAAAAATGAATTGAGAAAGCCCAAAATGGGCTGAAGAACCCCAAAATTAGCTAAAGCCCAAAATGGTCTGCTGACTCCAAAAATGCACTGATGAACCCAAAAATGGGCTGAAGAACCCAAAAAATGGGCGCAGGAACACAAAAATGGGCTGAAGAACCCGAAAATGGTATGAGGAGCCCAAAAATGGGCTGAGGAACCCAAAAATGGGCTCAGGAACCCAAAAAATGGGCCGAAGAACCCGAAAATGGTTTGAGGAGCCCAAAAATGGGCTGAGTAACCCAAAAATGGGCTCAGGAAGAGAAAAGTGCATTGAGGAACGAAAAAATGGGCTGAGGAACCCAAAAATTGCTGAAGAACCCAAAAATGGATTGAGAAACCCAACAATCGATTGAGGAAGCCAAAACTGGATTGAGGAATCCAAAAATGGGCTAAAGAACCCAAAAATGGATTGAGAAACCCCAAAAAAGTTCGAAGAAACCAGAAATGTATTGTGGAATTAAAAAAAATGGGCTCAGGAACCCAAAAGTGGATTGAGGAAACCAAAAATGGATTGAGGAGCCCAAAAATGGGCTGAGGAAACCAAAAATGAATTGAGGAAACCAAAAATGGATTGGGGAAAATAAAAATGGTCTGAGGAACCGAAAAATGGATTGAAGAACCCAAAATGGATTGAGGAACCCCAAAATGGATTAAGGAACCCAAAAATGGCCTGAAGAATCCCAAAATCGGGTCAGGAACATGAAAATGCATTCACGAATCCAAAAATGGATTGAGGAACCCAAAAATGGGCTGAAGAACCGCAAAATGGATGGAGGAACCCAAAAATGGATGGAGGAACCCAAAAATGGGCTCAGGAACACAGAAATGCGTTGAGGAAAACAAAAAAAAGATTGAGGAAACCAAGAATGGGCAGAGGAAACCAAAAATGGGCTGAATAGTCAAAAAATGGATTGAGGAACGCAAAAATGGATTGAGGAACCCAAAAATGGGCTGAAAAACCCAAAAATTGGCCGAAGAAGCCCAAAATGGGCTGCGGACTCCAAAAATGGGCTGTGGAACCCAAAAATGGTCTGAAGAACCAAAAAATGGGCCGACAAAATAAAAAATGGTTTGAGGAACCCAAAAATGGGCTCAGGAACCCAAAAATAGTTTGAAGAACCAAAAAATGAATTGAAGAACCCAAAAATGGGCTGAGGAATGCAAAAATAGCCTGAAGAACCCAAAAATGGGCTGAGGAACCCAAAAACGGATTTAGAAACCCAAAAGTGGTCTCAGGAAACCAAAACTGGATTGAGGAACCCCGAAATGGATTGAGGAACCCAAAAATGGGCTGAGGAACTAAAAAATGGATTGAGGAAAGCAAAAATGGATGGGGAAACTAAAAATGGTCTGAGGAACCGAAAAATGGATTGAGGAATCTAAAAATGGATTGAGGGACCCAAAAATGGGCTGAAGAACCATAAATGGATTGAGGGACCCAGAAATGGATTGAAGGACCAAAAAATGGATTGAGGGACAAAAAAATGGATTGAAGAAACCAGAAAAGTTTTGAGGAACCCCAAAATTGTCTGTGGGACCCAAGAACGGATTAGGGAACACAAAAATGGAATTAGGAACTCAAAAATGGCTTAGGGACCAAAAAAATGGATTGAGGAAGCCAAAAATGGATTGAGGGACCCAAAAAATGGATTGACGAACTCAAAAATAGATCGAGGGACCAAAAAATAAAGTGAGGAACACAAAAATTGATTGAGGAACTCCAAAATGGATTGAGGGAACAAAAACTGGATTGAAAGGCCCAAAAATGGATTGAGGAAACCAAAACTGGTTTGAGGGACACAAAAATGGGCTGAGGAATCCAAAAATGGATTGAGGAACCCAAAAATGGATTGAGGAATCTTTTGGGCCCCTCAATCCATTTTTGGGTTCCTCAGCCCATTTTTGTGTCCCTCAAACCAGTTTTGTGTTCCTCTATACATTTTTGGGTTCCTCTATTTATTTTGGGGTACCTCAATCATTTTTAGATTCCTCAATCCATTTTTTGGTTCCTCTGCGCTGCACAAGTAATCAAACGAACTGCTTTATAGTCCAGTGAGGAGCGATTCATATTTTCATGTGCTTCTTAGCAGACTCGGGATGCACGGAAGCTTTACATCGAGAGATAAGTCTCTCTTGTGTACTGTTAGATCTGAAATCGGTTCCTTGCCAGTATATTCATCAGGCATCTGTTCATCACACACAGGTACGCCTTCCAGTCTGCTTCTTGCCTCGGAGCCGTGCCTTCTCTGCTCTCTTCTGCCGTCTCTGCCACAGCTCTTCCGCATGACTGTAAAATGCCAGGGTCTGCCTGGTAGAGGAAACCGGCTACCCCTCAAGGTCGTTCGGCCGCGGAGGTTGAAACCTCCGGGTGGAGAGCCCGTGTGCTCTTCCTTAGTCGAACGAGCTTCGCGCGCATTCCTGGGCATTCTCAGCAGACTCCGGCTCCACAGGTTCTTTGCACTAAGAGGTAAAGATCTCTGCGAACTGCTAGGGCTGAAACGTGTTGCTGTCAAACGTTTTCTTCGTGCACTCATTTCAAAGCCACAGAAAAGCAGTCGGTCTGCTCCTTCCCTCCGATAGCAGCAGTCATTTGAATCTTCATCCATCTCTGCAGTTAGCAGCCACATCACTGCAGTGGGAATTCTCAGCCGCTGGTGAATCTGTTTCCGTAGAAGGCATTAAATCGCTCCAAAAAAGCAGCAGCTTCTTCAGCGCTTGCCTGTCTCCTCGGAAGACCGACACCCAGGGAATGCATTGTTAACCACCCTGCTTTTCCGCAGGGCTGACAATGTCTGAGACGGGAGGAGGAATTGCAGGTTTTTGCAGAAGGATCTGCCAGTGAAGAGCGCTCACTTTGCTCTTTGCAGTG
Organism: Dromococcyx pavoninus; assembly: GCA_033558185.1. NCBI lineage: Eukaryota > Metazoa > Chordata > Aves > Cuculiformes > Neomorphidae > Dromococcyx > Dromococcyx pavoninus. Next base: position 88,949 of record JAUMJL010001845.1, read on the forward strand.
AGGCGCTCCATAGAGGATGGCAAGCTTTCACAGGAGCTGCAGAAGGTCTCCTTGATGCTTGATCTAGAGAGCATTCGTATTGCCTTGGAGTAGCAAGTGAAGGAGAACCGAAATTGACATGTACGGCAATGCCCTGAAACGCGGCATTAGTCCCCTAGATCCATGCCACGGTCTCTGCTGCCATCTATTGTCCGTTTATGCGTACTACAATCCCTCCGGGAAAGATGTGGTATTTCTTTCCAAAAGCCGAACAGATGTAAAAAACCAGAGACTAGTGATAGGGGCTCTGTAGCGGGCTCCATAAGCGCGATACAGGGCGCAATAAGGGGCTCGGTATTTGAAGAGTGCGACAAGGGGCTCTAGAGGGGGCCACTTGTGGGATCCATTGGCTGTGAGAAGCTCCTGGGGTGGGGTTCCATGAGTGCAACAGTGGGGGGAAGACATGGGCTCCGGAGGGGGCTACGTACAGGGTACACATGGCACTATAACTGCTCTACTTGGGACACCTTAGCAGGAATTTACGTGGTGCGATAGGAGATCTATAGGGGGCTCGGTAAGCTCGTAAGTGGGAGGTGCAAATTAATGAAAAGGCAGCAGGGAGCCTGGTACACAGTGCATGCAGTGGCAGGTGTTTGACCTCAGATGAAGACAAGAGCACAGAGTTTAGCAGCTGCTAAAATTGGCAGAGCAAATGCTGATAAGAAGCACAGAAAGTATCAGAAAAACAAAAAGGAGGATTTCACAGCGAGCACCAGGGATGATGTGTATGTATACATGCTGAAGCTCTCTGGACAAACCAAACCCTGAATACAAAAGAACTTGCAAAACTAATTAGAAAGAAAAACCTCAATTACGTGTTTTACAAGGACACCGTTTTCTACGCCTCATACAGCTACTTAAAAACAAAGTTTCACTTGTAACTCTTCCCCATAAAATTGTAATTTTTTTTGACACTAGAATATTCTTCACTGGCAGATCCTTCTGCAAAAACCTGCAATTCCTCTCTCTCCCGTCCCAGACATTGTCAGCCTTGCGGAAAAGCAGGGTGGTTAACAATGCATTCCCTGGGTGTCGGTCTTCCGAGGAGACAGGCAAGCGCTGAAGAACCTGCTGCTTTATTGGAGTGATTTAATGCCTTCTACGGAAACAGATTCACCAGCGGCTGAGAATTCCCACTGCAGTGATGTGGCTGCTAACTGCAGAGATGGATGAAGATTCAAATGACTGCTGCTATCGGAGGAAAGGAGCAGACCGACTGCTTTTCTGTGGCTTTGAAATGAGTGCACGAAGAAAACTTTTGACAGCAACACGTTTCAGCCCTAGCAGTTCGCAGAGATCTTTACCTCTTAGTGCAAAGAACCTGTGGAGCCGGAGTCTGCTGAGAATGCCCAGGAATGCGTGCGAAGCTCGTTCGACTAAGGAAGAGCACACGGGCTCTGCACCCGGAGGTTTCAACCTCCGCGGCCGAACGACCTTGAGGGGTAGCCGGTTTCCTCTATCAGGCAGACCCCGGCGTTTTACAGTCATGCGGAAGAGCTGTGGCAGAGACGGCAGAAGAGAGCAGAGAAGGCACGGCTCCGAGGCAAGAAGCAGACTGGAAGGCGTACCTGTGTGTGATGAACAGATGCCTGATGAATATACTGGCAAGGAACCAATTTCAGATCTAACAGTACACAGAGAGACTTATCTGTCGATGTAAAGCTTCCGTGCATCCCGAGTCTGCTGGGAAGCACATGAAAATATGAATCGCTGCTCACTGGACTATTAAACAGTTGGTTTGATTACTTGTGCTGCGCAGACGAAGGCAGAGGATGATCTTGCAGGGTGAAACATTTCTCGTCTGACAGGTTTCTTTTCTGAGCAACAGCTAGACGTTTTACAGTGATGCGGCTGCTTACAGCTGAGATGGATGAAGATTTAAATGACTGCTGTTGTCGGAGGGAAGGAACAGACCGACTGCTTTTCTGTGACTTTGGAACCGGCTGTAAAAGGGGCTCCGTTACGAGAGACATTAAGAGTGTAATAGGGGCTATAGAGACGGCTCTATAGGAGAGACAAAGAGCGAGATAGGGACTCAAGAGAGGGTCCCATATGCGCGACTTATGGCAGGGATAGGAACTTTATAGGGGGTTCCAATGGGGCGACCCAGGTCGCGACAGGAGCTCAATAGAAGGTAGCATACGGTGTACGAGGGTTCGAGAGGTGCTCTTCGGAGGGCTCCATAGCGGCATCATAAAGCGGAGCGATATGGGCTCTCCAGGAGGCAGCATTAGTGCGACCGAGTGTGTCGTAGAGGCCGTACAAGAGGCTCCATAGGAGGAAGATAGGGAGCGCTGCATAGTGGAGAGAAAGATAGAGATAGGGGGCTCGATAGCAGGGAATTTTGGGCGGTGATAGAAGATCTAGAGGAAATTCCGTGGAGGACAGAGCAAAAGCGAGATAAGGACTATGTATAAGACCCCATAGGGAGGACATGAGGGGCATGATAGGGGCATGTGTAGAGGATTCCATGGGGAGAGAGAGGGCGTGATAGATTCTCTAGGGGGTGCCCCTTTCGGAATAGAGAGGGCGTGATAAGTGCTCTATCGGGCTTCGATAGCGTAGACCAGAAGTCAGACTTACTGTTCCAAAGAGTCTATCCATGCGGCTCGAAAGGAGGAAAAAAGGAGCAAGAAACATGCTCTATAGAGGGCGGCAGAGTGGAGAGAAAGATGGGCTGAAGAACCAAAAATTGATTGAGAAACCCAAAAATGGGCTGAGGAAACCAAAAAATGGTTTCACCCTGCAAGATCATCCTCTGCCTTCGTCTGCGCAGCACAAGTAATCAAACGAACTGCTTTATAGTCCAGTGAGGAGCGATTCATATTTTCATGTGCTTCTTAGCAGACTCGGGATGCACGGAAGCTTTACATCGAGAGATAAGTCTCTCTGTGTACTGTTAGATCTGAAATCGGTTCCTTGCCAGTATATTCATCAGGCATCTGTTCATCACACACAGGTACGCCTTCCAGTCTGCTTCTTGCCTCGGAGCCGTGCCTTCTCTGCCTCTCTTCTGCCGTCTCTGCCACAGCTCTTCCGCATGACTGTAAAACGCCGGGGTCTGCCTGATAGAGGAAACAGGCTACCCCTCAGGGTCGTTCGGCCGCGGAGGTTGAAACCTCCGGGTGGAGAGCCCGTGTGCTCTTCCTTAGTCGAACGAGCTTCGCGCGCATTCCTGGGCATTCTCAGCAGACTCCGGCTCCACAGGTTCTTTGCACTAAGAGGTAAAGATCTCTGCGAACTGCTAGGGCTGAAACGTGTTGCTGTCAAAAGATTTCTTCGTGCACTCATTTCAAAGCCACAGAAAAGCAGTCGGTCTGCTCCTTTCCTCCGATAGCAGCAGTCATTTGAATCTTCATGCATCTCTGCAGTTAGCAGCCACATCACTGCAGTGGGAATTCTGAGCCGCTGGTGAATCTGTTTCCGTAGAAGGCATTAAATCGCTCCAAAAAAGCAGCAGCTTCTTCAGCGCTTGCCTGTCTCCTCGGAAGACCGACACCCAGGGAATGCATTGTTAACCACCGAGGAACCCAAAAATTGATTGAGGAAAACAAAAATGGATGGAGGAACTCAAAAATTGGCTCAGGAAGCCAAAAATGAATTGAGGAAAAGAAAAAGGGGCCCAGGAACAGAAGAATGGGCTGAGTAACCCAAAAATGGATTTAGGCACCCAGAAATGCATTGAGGAACCCAAAAAGGGGCTGAGGAACCCAAAAATAGGCTGAAGAACCATAAAATGGACTGAGGAACCCAAAAATGGATTGAGGAGTCTCAAAATGTGCTGAGGAACTAAAAAATGGATTGAGGAACCAAAAAGTGGATTGAGGAACCAAAAAGTGGATTGAGGAACCAAAAAGTGGATTGAGGAACTTAAAAATGGATTGAGGAACCGAAAAATGGGCCGAGGGATCAAAAAATGGATCGAGGAACCCGAAAATAGATTGAGGAACCAAAAATGGATTGAGGGTCCAAAGAATGGATTGAGGAACGCAAAAATGGGCTGAAGAACAATAAAATGGATTGAGGGACCCAAAAATGGATTGAAGAACCCAAAAATGGATTGACGGACAAAAAATGGATTGAGGAACCAGAAAAGTTTTGAGGAAACCAAAACTGAGCTGAGGAACTCAAAAAAGGATTGAGGAACCCTAAACTGTATTGAGAACTCAAAAATGGATTGAGGAAACCTAAATTGGTCTGAGGGACCCAAAAATGGATTCAGGAAGCCAAAAATACATTGAGGAATCAAAAAATGACTTAGGGACCAATAAAATGTATTGAGGAAGCCAAAAATGGATTGAGGAAACCAAAAATGAGATGAGGAACCCCAAAATGGGCTGAATAACCCAAAACTGGGCTAAGGAAACCAAAATGAATAGAGGGCCCAAAAATTGATTGAGGAAACCAAAAATGGGCTGAGGGACCCAAAAACGGCTCAGGAACACAAAAATGCATTGAGGAATCCAAAAATGGATTGAGGGACCCAAAAATGGGCTGAAGAACTAAAAAAGGGATTCAGGAACCCAAAAATGGATTGAGGAATCCAAAAATGGGCTGAAGAACCCCAAAATGTGGAGGAACCCAAGAATGGATGAAGGAACCCAAAAATGGGCTCAGGAACACAGAAATGCGTTGAGGAAAACAAAAAAAAGATTGAGGAAACCAAGAATGGGCAGAGGAAACCAAAAATCGGCTGAATAGTCAAAAAATGGATTGAGGAACGCAAAAATGGATTGAGGAACCCAAAAATGGCTGAAAAACCCAAAAATTGGCCGAAGAAGCCCAAAATGGGCTGCGGACTCCAAAAATGGGCTGTGGAACCCAAAAATGGGCTGAAGAACCAAAAATGGGCCGACAAAATAAAAAATGGTTTGAGGAACCCAAAAATGGGCTCAGGAACCCAAAAATAGTTTGAAGAACCAAAAAATGAATTGAAGAACCCAAAAATGGGCTGAGGAATGCAAAAATAGCCTGAAGAACCCAAAATGGGCTGAGGAACCCAAAAACGGATTTAGAAACCCAAAAGTGGTCTCAGGAAACCAAAACTGGATTGAGGAACCCGAAATGGATTGAGGAACCCAAAAATGGGCTGAGGAACTAAAAAAATGGATTGAGGAAAGCAAAAATGGATGGGAAACTAAAAATGGTCTGAGGAACCGAAAAATGGATTGAGGAATCTAAAAATGGATTGAGGGACCCAAAAATGGGCTGAAGAACCATAAATGGATTGAGGGACCCAGAAATGGATTGAAGGACCAAAAAATGGATTGAGGGACAAAAAAATGGATTGAAGAAACCAGAATAGTTTTGAGGAACCCCAAAATTGTCTGTGGGACCCAAGAACGGATTGAGGAACACAAAAATGGAATTAGGAACTCAAAATGGCTTAGGGACCAAAAAAATGGATTGAGGAAGCCAAAAATGGATTGAGGGACCCAAAAAATGGATTGACGAACTCAAAAATAGATCGAGGACCAAAAAATAAAGTGAGGAACACAAAAATTGATTGAGGAACTCCAAAATGGATTGAGGGAACAAAAACTGGATTGAAAGGCCCCAAAAATGGATTGAGGAAACCAAAAACTGGTTTGAGGACACAAAAATGGGCTGAGGAATCCAAAAATGGATTGAGGAACCCAAAAATGGATTGAGGAATCTTTTGGGCCCCTCAATCCATTTTGGGTTCCTCAGCCCATTTTTGTGTCCCTCAAACCAGTTTTGTGTTCCTCTATACATTTTTGGGTTCCTCTATTTATTTTGGGGTACCTCAATCATTTTTAGATTCCTCAATCCATTTTTTGGTTCCTCTGCGCTGCACAAGTAATCAAACGAACTGCTTTATAGTCCAGTGAGGAGCGATTCATATTTTCATGTGCTTCTTAGCAGACTCGGGATGCACGGAAGCTTTACATCGAGAGATAAGTCTCTCTTGTGTACTGTTAGATCTGAAATCGGTTCCTTGCCAGTATATTCATCAGGCATCTGTTCATCACACACAGGTACGCCTTCCAGTCTGCTTCTTGCCTCGGAGCCGTGCCTTCTCTGCTCTCTTCTGCCGTCTCTGCCACAGCTCTTCCGCATGACTGTAAAATGCCAGGGTCTGCCTGGTAGAGGAAACCGGCTACCCCTCAAGGTCGTTCAGGCCGCGGAGGTTGAAACCTCCGGGTGGAGAGCCCGTGTGCTCTTCCTTAGTCGAACGAGCTTCGCGCGCATCTCCTGGGCATTCTCAGCAGACTCCGGCTCCACAGGTTCTTTGCACTAAGAGGTAAAGATCTCTGCGAACTGCTAGGGCTGAAACGTGTTGCTGTCAAACGTTTTCTTCGTGCACTCATTTCAAAGCCACAGAAAAGCAGTCGGTCTGCTCCTTCCCTCCGATAGCAGCAGTCATTTGAATCTTCATCCATCTCTGCAGTTAGCAGCCACATCACTGCAGTGGGAATTCTCAGCCGCTGGTGAATGTGTTTCCGTAGAAGGCATTAAATCGCTCCAAAAAAGCAGCAGCTTCTTCAGCGCTTGCCTGTCTCCTCGGAAGACCGACACCCAGGGAATGCATTGTTAACCACCGAGGAACCCAAAAATTGATTGAGGAAACCAAAAATGGATGGAGGAACTCAAAAATTGGCTCAGGAAGCCAAAAATGAATTGAGGAAAAGAAAAAGGGGCCCAGGAACGGAAGAATGGGCTGAGTAACCCAAAAATGGATTTAGGAACCCAGAAATGCATTGAGGAACCCAAAAAGGGGCTGAGGAACCCAAAAATAGGCTGAAGAAACCTAAAATGGACTGAGGAACCCCAAAATGGATTGAGGAGTCTCAAAATGTGCTGAGGAACTAAAAAATGGATTGAGGAACTAAAAAGTGGATTGAGGAACCAAAAAGTGGATTGAGGAACTTAAAAAATGGATTGAGAACCGAAAAAATGGGCGAGGGATCAAAAAATGGATCGAGGAACCCGAAAAATAGATTGAGGAACCAAAAATGGATTGAGGGGACCCAAAAATGGATTGAAGAACCCAAAAATGGATTGACGGACAAAAAATGGATTGAGGAACCAGAAAAGTTTTGAGGAAACCAAAACTGAGCTGAGGAACTCAAAAAAGGATTGAGGAACCCTAAACTGTATTGAGAACTCAAAAATGGATTGAGGAAACCTAAATTGGTCTGAGGGACCCAAAAATGGATTCAGGAAGCCAAAAATACATTGAGGAATCAAAAAATGACTTAGGACCAATAAAATGTATTGAGAAAGCAAAAAATGGATTGAGGAAACCAAAAATGAGATGAGGAACCCCAAAATGGGCTGAATAACCCAAAACTGGCTAAGGAAACCAAAAATGAATAGAGGGGCCCAAAAATTGATTGAGGAAACCAAAAATGGGCTGAGGGACCCAAAAACGGCTCAGGAACACAAAAATGCATTGAGGAATCCAAAAATGGATTGAGGGACCCAAAAATGGGCTGAAGAACTAAAAAAGGGATTCAGGAACCCCAAAAATGGATTGAGGAATCCAAAAATGGGCTCAGGAACAAAGAAATGCATTGAGGAAAACTAAAAAGGATAGAGGAAACCAAAAATGGGCTGAAGAACCCAAAAATGGATTGAGGACGCAAAAATGGATCTAGAAATCCAAAAGTGGTCTCAGGAAACCAAAACTGGATTGAGGAACCCAAAAATGGGTTGAGGAACTAAAAAATGGATTGAGGAAAGCAAAACTGGATTGGGAAACAAAAAATGGTCTGAGGAACCGAAAAATGGATGAGGAACCCAAAATGGATTGAGGAACCAAAAAATGGATTGAGGAACCAGAAATGCATTGAGGAAAAGAAAAAAGATTGAGGAAACCAAAAATGAATTGAGAAAGCCCAAAATGGGCTGAAGAACCCCAAAATTAGCTAAAGAAGCCCAAATGGTCCTGCTGACTCCAAAAATGCACTGATGAACCCAAAAATGGGCTGAAGAACCCAAAAAATGGGCGCAGGAACACAAAAATGGGCTGAAGAACCCGAAAATGGTATGAGGAGCCCAAAAATGGCTGAGGAACCCAAAAATGGGCTCAGGAACCCAAAAATGGGCTCAGGAAC
>JAUMJL010001846.1:0-61273 GCA_033558185.1 Dromococcyx pavoninus
CATGGAACCCCCCCACACCCCGAAACCCCCCTGAACAGCCCCGCATGGGGCCACTGTTGGACCTCCAAAACGGGCACCCATAGACCCCCCTGAACCCTCCCCCCATGGCCACGGTGGGACCGCCGAAACGGGCACCCACATACCCCCTGAACAACCCCCACAAGGCCATGGTGGGACCCCCGAAACGGGCACCCCCGCACCCCAAACCTCCCCAAAACGGGCACCCCTGCATCCCAAACCCCCCCAAACAGCCCCTGCACGGCCACGGTGGGACCCCCGAAACGGGCACCCCCGGATCCCCCCGCACCCCAAACGTCCCCCCTGCACGGCCAGGTGGGACCCCAAAACGGGCACCCACAGAGTCCCCCCCTGCTCCCCAAACTCCCCCCTGCACGGCCATAGTGGGACCCCCGAAACGGGCACCCATGGACCCCACCCGCACCCCAAACCCCCCCCAAGGTCCACGGTGGGACCCCCAAAACGGGTACCCCCAGAGCCCCCCCTACACCCCAAACCTCCCCCGCAAACACCCTCCCCCCAGCCACGGTGGGACCCCCAAAACGGGCACCCCCGGCCTTCCCTGCACCCCAAACCTCCCCCCTGAACACCCCCCGTATGGTCACGGTGGGACACCTGAAATGGGCACTTCCAGAGCCCCCTCTGTACCCCAAACCTCCCCCCAAACACCCCCAAACACCGACACGGTGGGACCCCTAAAACGGGCACCCCTGGGGTGTTCTGGGGTGTGGGGGGGGCGTTGGATCTTGGGGGGGGTTGGGGTGTGGGTGGGTTTGGGGGTTCTGGGGGCTTCTGGGGAGGGTTTTGGGGGTTCCCCCGTGTGTTTTGGGGTACCCTGACCCCCCCCTTTGCCCCCCCCAGCTGATGGAGGAGCTGGCGGACGCGCTGCTCTATTGCCACAGCCGCAAAGTGATTCACCGCGACATCAAACCCGAGAACCTCCTGCTGGGGCTGAAGGGGGAGCTGAAGATGGCGGACTTGGGGTGGTCCGTGCACGGCCCCTCCCTCTGGTATGGGGGGGCTGGGGGGACCACTTTGGGGTGGAGGGGGGCCACTATGGGGCAGTTATGGGGTGGGGGGGGCTCCATGGGGCTGGGGGGGCAGCTGGGGGGCAGCCATGGACCACCCGTGGGTCCCTGTGCATCACTGTGGGTTACCTGTGAGCCACTAGAGGTCCCTGTGGGTCACCTGTGGGTTGCTATGGGTCCTTATGGGTCACCCATGGGTCACCTGTGGTCACTATGGGTCGCTGTGGGTCCCTATGGATCACCCATGGGTGAACCTGTGGTCACTATGGGTCATTATGGGTCCCCATCATCCCTGTGGGTCCCCATGGTCCCTATGGGTCCCTGTGGTCCCCCCATGGGTCACTATGGGTGCCTATGGGTCTCCATGGGTCCCTGTGGGTCACCCATGGGTCACCTGTGGTCCCTTGAGTCCCTATGGGTTCTTGTGGGTCACCCATGGGTTGCTATGGATTCCCACGGGCCCCGTGGTCCCTATGGGTCCCTGTGGGTCACCCATGGGTCCCCGTGGGCCGCCGTGGTCCCTATGGGTCCCTATGGCTCACTATGGGTCCCTGTGGTCCCTTGAGTCCCTATGGGTTCTTGTGGGTCACCCATGGGGTGCTATGGATCACTGTGGATCCCCGTGGGTCACCCATGGATCACTATGGATTCCCACGGGCCCCGTGGTCCCTATGGGTCCCTGTGGGTCACCCATGGGTCCCCGTGGGCCGCCGTGGTCCCTGTGGGTCCCTATGGGTCCCTATGGCTCACTATGGGTCCCTGAGGTCCCTATGGCTCACTGAGGGGGGATCTCATAGCTGTTCACTGCCTTCTCACAAGGGAGGGAGGGGAAACAGGTGCTGAGCTCTTCTCTCTTGTGACCTATGATAGGACTCGAGGGAATGGCAGGAAGATGTGCCCGGGAGGTTTGGACAGGCTGTTAGGAAGAGGTTCTTCACCCAGTGGGAGGTGGAGCACTGGAAGAGCTCCCCAGGAAGCAGCCATGACACCCACTCTGCCAGCATTCCAGAAGCATTTGGACAATGCCCTCGCTCATATTATGGGAATGTTGAGGGCGTCCAGCAGGTCCCTGCGCGGCGCCGCAGGAGACTCTCCCCACTTTCAGCCTCAGCATTTTACGCCTCCCTGCAAGCAAGCTGCAGCTTCTTCCTGAAGGCAAGCACGCCTGCATTTTCTGCAGGTATGCAGTCCTTTCGTGCTTGCAAGCAATGATGCATTTCATGCATGCAGGCGTACGAGGAGCCCTTTCCAGCTGCACAGAAGCAGGAAGCCATGCACTTAATGCCTGCACAGCAGCAGGCACACAAACACCCATGAAATGATTGCAAGCACCTGTGAATGTGTTTTATGCTTCCATTTCAGCATGCAACCATGCGGTTGATGCCTGCACTCAAGAAAGCGTGCAATTGATGCGTGCAAGCACTCCTTGCATGCCTGCAAACACGACACTCAGGACACCCTCTGAGTCTCTGCATCTTTATTATTCCTACGAACCAGCACCTATTTCCAAACACCCTCAGCCAGCCCCTGATGGTGCTGGTGGTGCTTCACCACATTTCAATCCAATTGGGTTTCAGTCACCTTCTAGAACTTCTTCAAGCGACGTAAGAGTTTCCTGCCCTTTTTCTTCCGCGCACCTTTCCTCTTGGCTTGGCTGAACCAAAGAGTTGGGTGGGCTCGTGGGCCCTCCCTCGATGGCCTGGTCTCTCAGTTTGGTTGGGCTACGGGAACCGAAAAACCTTTCCACTTTCTGGGGAAACGGATGGTTCGGAGCCAACGTCCCCTTGCTGAGGCCGGGGAGGGCTCCTCTCTATCGGTGCAGGACTGGCTGGGAACGTCTGGAAGTTTCTCTTGAGGTTCTGAAACCTAAATCTGAGAAGATGTCCGTGGGGGATCGGCTTCCCAGCTTCCGGACCGTTGGCAGCATTGCCCAGCTTTTGGTCACGCTGCTGGTGCCTTTCAGTGGAGCGGTGCAGGTCCCACTGTGACTTCTCCCTCCGCAGCTGCTCCTGAGATTCACAAAGGTTCTCCCACTCCCTCTGGAGGGAGACTTTCTCCAGGTGCAGCTCCGCACGCTTCCGCGTCAGATCCAGGTACTCTTTCTTGAGCATCTCCTCTTTTTGGGCCAACTGGGCCTCCTCCTCTACAAGATCCTTTAACGTCATCTTCTCCCCTTCAGGCACTTCATCCTGGTCTGTTTTTGGCCTTGTTGCTTGTTTCTGTATTTGGGAATAGATCCGCCAGCAGCCCGGAATTCCCACCTCTCCGGGTACGGCACACCGGAGGACATCACGGAATCGCAAAGGCATGGTAGAGATTCTAAGCTTGGGGAAGGGGGGTTGGTCATCGGGAAGGGATCCAGAAGGCTAAAGTTCCATAAATGCCTCCAGGTCTTCCTGTGACCACCAAGAGAGTGCGATTGACCCTGGAGAGTAGAGCGGTCTCCAAGGACACAGGTCCGTGTCACACTGGGTGACATCACAGGCCACGCCCAGTCGCCAACATCCCCATCCCACCCCCCAATCCGGATCCCTGAAGCACCCGTTGGCCAGCAGACATTGCTGCCTTTCCCAGAGTGCTGGTGAAGGGTCTAGAGGTGGAACTAAATGAGGAGCAGCTGATGTCACATGATCCCACCTGGACTGGGCCGGATCTCCTGGTGGTCCCACCGCCTCCTCCCCCAGCTCAGACCTCGTTTGGACCCCAACCCAATCCTTAATTCCCACAATAAAAGTCTTTAAAGCCAGCTGAGCCGTGGTGTCGAAATCCTCTGCTTTTGTGGGTGTTACTGGGCCCGTTTTGGGGGCCTCTGGGCCCAATTTGGGGACTTTTGTGCCCATTTTGAACGCCCCGATTCCGTTTTTTTGCGTCTCTTACCCATTTTTACGGTGTCTCACACATTTTGGGGTCTCTGGGCCCATTTTGGGGGGTTTCTGGGCCCAGTTTTTGGAGGCTCTTACCCAATTTGGGATCCCTGGGCCTGTTTTGGGGTTTCTGGAGCCACTTCTTGGTGCCTCTTACCCAGTTTTGGCATCTCTTACCCATTTTTAGGGTCCCTGGGCCCACTATTTGGAGTCTTTTACCGATTTTTGGGGTCTCTAGGCTTGTTTAGGGGTACCTGGGCCCATTTTTCAGACTCTCTTACCCATTTTTGCCATTTCTTACCCATTTTGGGGGTCTCTGGGCCCATTTTGAGGGATTTCTGGACCCATTTGGGAGTTTTGGGGGCCAAATGTTGGGATCTTTGTGCCTATTTTTCACGTCTCTGGCGTGGTTTGTGGTGTTTCTTACACATTTTTGGTGTCTCTTACCCATTTTTGGCATCTTTAATTTTTTTCATCCTCTCTTACCCATTTTGGGGGCCTCTAGGCCTGTTTTTTGGGGTCTCTCTGCCCATTTTTGGGGGTCTCTTACCCACTTTGGGGGTCTCTGGGCCTGTTTTGGGGACTCTGGGCCCCTTTGGGGGATGTCTGGACTACTTTTTAGGGCCTTCTGGTCAATTATTTGGGTCTTTGGGCCATTTTGGGGGTCTCTGGGTCTAATTTGAGAATCTTTGTGCCCATTTTTGGCACCTCAGGCATCATTTTGGTGTCTCTCACCCATTTTGGGGATCTTTGGGCCCATTTGGGAATCTCTGTGCTTTTGGAGGGGTCTTTGTTCCCGTTTCGGGATCTCTCACCTTATTTTTGGGTTTCTGGGCCCCATTTTGGGGGTCTCTGAGCCTATTTTGACATCTCTGGGCCCAATTTTTGGTGTCTCTGGACCCATTTTTGGTGGCTTTGGGCTCATTTTTGGTGTCCCTTACCCGTTTTGGGAGTCTCTGGGCCTGTTTTGGGGTCTCTGGGCCCAGTTTTTGCTGTCTCTTACCCATTTTTGGCATCTCTTACCGATTCTTGCAATCTCTTACCCATTTTTGGGCCTTTCTGGGCCTGTTTTGGGGGCTCTGGGCCCAGCTGGGGGCTTTCTGGACCCATGTTGTGGGTCTCTGTACCTTTTTGGGGGTCTTTGTGCCCATTTTGTTCTTTCTCTCCTAATTTTTGGTGGTTTAGTCATTTTGGAGGTCTCTGGGCCTTGTTTTGGGTCTCTGGGCCCATTTTTGGTGTCTCTTACCCATTTATGACATGTCTTACCTTTTTTTTGTCCTCTCTTACCCATTTTGGGCGTCTCTCGGCCTGTGTTTTGGGGTCTGTGTGCCCATTTTTTGGTGTCTCTTACCCACTTTGGGGATCTCTGGGCCTGTTTTGTGGTCTTTGGACCCATTTTTGGGGATTTCTGGACCCAGTTTTGGGGTCTTTGTGCCAATTCTTTGGGTCTCTGTGCCCATTTTGGGGGTCTCTGGGCCGAATTTGAGTTTCTTGGGGCTCAATTTTGCCATCTTTGGAATAATTTTTGGTGTCACTTACCCATTTCGGGGATCTCTGGGCCCATTTTGGAATCTCTCTATCCATTTTTGATGTCTTTTATCCTTTTGGGGGGCTCTCTGGGCCCATTTTGGGGGTCTCTGAGCCCATTTGGAAATCTCTGTGCGTTTGGGGGTGTCTTTTTGCCCATTTCAGGATCTCCCACCTCATTGTTGGCATCTCTTACCCATTTTTTGATGTCTCTGGGCCTGTTTTGGTGCCTCTGGGCCCATTTTGGGGGATTTCTGGACCCATTTTTGAGGTCTTTGGGTCAATTATTTGGGTCTTTGGGCCATTTTGGGGGTCTCTGGGTCAAATTTGAGGATCTTTGTGCCTTTTTTTGCCATCTCTTGCATCGTTTTTGGGGTCTCTTGCCTATTTTGGTGGTCTTGGCCCATTTTGGAATCTCTGTGCCTTTTGGGGGAGTCTTTGTGTCCATTTTGGGTTCTCTCTGCCCATTTTTGGAGTCTCTGGGTCCATTTTGGGGGTCTCTAGGTCCCTTTGGAATCTCTGTGCTTTTGAGGGGGGTCTTTGTGCCCGTTTTTGGACCTCTCACCTTTTTTTTTTGGTGTATTACCCATTTTTGTGGTCTCTGGACCTTTTTTGAGGGATTTCTGGACCCATTTGGGGGGAGTCTGGGGGCCCAATGTTGGGGTCTTTGTGCCCATTTTTCATGTCTCTGCCTTAATTTCTGGTGGGTTTTACACATTTTTGGTGTCTCTTACCTGTTTTGAGGTCTCTGGGCCCATTTTGGAATGTCTGTACCTTTTTGGGGGTCTTTGTGCCCATTTTGTTCTTTCTCTCCTAATTTTTGGTGGTTTAGTCATTTTGGGGGGCTCTGGGCCTGTTTTGGGGGTCTCTAGGTTCATTTTTGATGTCTCTTACCCATTTTTGGTATCCCTTACCCGTTTTTGTCAATTCTTTCCCATTTTGGGGGTCTCCGGGCCCATTTTGGGGGGATTTCTGGACCCATTTTTGGGGTCTTTGTGCCAATTATTTGGGTCTCTGGGCCCATTTTGGAATCTCTGTACCTTTTTGGGGATCTTTGTGCACATTTTGTTCTTTCTCTCCTAATTTTTGCTGTCTTAGACATTTTGGGAGTCTCTAGGCCTGGTTTTGGGTGTCTGGGCCCGTTTTTGGTGTCTCTTACCCATTTTTGGCATCTTTAACCTTTTTTTGTCCTCTCTTACCCATTTTGGGGGCCTCTAGGCCTGTTTTGGGGGGTCTCTGTGGCCATATTTTTGTGTCTCTTATGCACTTTGGGGGTCTCTGGGCCTGTTTTGGGGTCTCTGTCCCCATTTGGGGGAATTCTGGACCCAGTTTTGGGGCCTTTGGGCCAATTATTTGAGTCTCTGTGTCCCTTTTGGGGATCTCTGGGCCAAATTTAGGGATCTTTGTGCCCATTTTTGGCATCTCATTCTGGCATCATTTTGGTGTCTCTCACCCATTTTGGGGATCTCTGGGCCCATTTGGGAATCTCTGTGCTTTTGGAGGGGTCTTTGTTCCCGTTTCGGGATCTCTCACCTTATTTTTGTGTTTCTGGGCTCCTTTTTGGGGGTCTCTGAGCCTGTCTTGACATCTCTGGGCCCAAGTTTTGGTGTCTCTTGCCCATTTTTGGTGTCTCTGGACCCATTTTTTGGTGGCTTTGGGCTCATTTTTGGTGTCCCTTACCCATTTTGGGAGTCTGTGGGCGAGTTTTGGGGTCTCTGGGCCCGTTTTTTCCTGTCTCTTCCCCATTTTTGGCATCTCTTACCGATTCTTGCAATCTCTTACCCATTTTGGGGGCTTTCTGGGCCTGTTTTGGGGGCTTTCTGGACCCATGTTGTGGGGATTTGAGCCAATTATTTGGGTCTTTGGGCCGTTTGGGGGCGTCTGTGTGCCCGTTTGTGGGGTGTCAGGGCCTGTTTTGAGGTCTGTCCTCATTTTGGAGGTTTCTTACCCATTTTTGGCATCTCTTAGCTATTTTGGGTGTCTCTGAGCCTGTTTTGGGGTTTGTGTGCCCATTTTTGGCATCTCTTACCCATTTTTGTCATCTCTTACCCACTTTGGGGATGTCTGGGCCTGTTCTGTGGTCTTTGGACCCATTTTTGGGGATTTCTGGACCCAGTTTTGGGGTCTTTGTGCCAATTATTTGGGTCTCTGTGCCCATTTTGGGGGTCTCTGGGCCGAATTTGAGTTTCTTGGGGCTCAATTTTGCCATCTCTGGAATAATTTTTGGTGTCACTTACCCATTTCGGGGATCTCTGGGCCGATTTTGGAATCTCTCTATCCATTTTTTGATGTCTTTTATCCTTTTGGGGGTGTCTCTGGGCCCATTTTGGGGGTCTCTGAGCCCATTTGGAAATCTCTGTGCGTTTGGGGGTGTCTTTTTTGCCCATTTCAGGATCTCCCACCTCATTTTGGCATCTCTTACCCATCATTGGTGTCTCTGGGCCTGTTTTGGTGCCTCTGGGCTCATTTTGGGGGATTTCTGGACCCATTTTTGAGGCTTTTGGGCCCATTATTTGGGTCTTTGGGCCATTTTGGGGGTCTCTGGGTCAAATTTGAGGATCTTTGTGCCCTTTTTTTGCCATCTCTGGGCCCATTATAGGCGCCTTTTTCCCATTTTGGGGGTCTCTACGTGCTTTTTGGGCTCTCTGTCCGTTTTTGGGGTGTCTGTGCCAACTGTTGTGCCTCGGGGCTCATTTTTGGGACTATAATAGTTGGATCGCAAATAAAAGTAAATAAACCCATTAAATGGTACCTAAATGGCTCCCCCCACCCCCAGCCACGTGACCCCGCCCTGTCCCTAGTCGGGAGTTGCCGCCGTTCTGCCTGCCACGTGACCCTCGCACCGTGTCCCGCCGCAGCCAATCAGCGCCCGGTTCTGATGCGAGGGCGGGGCCAGGGAGGCGCGGACCAATGGGAGCTCGCGGGGCCGGATTAGAAGCGCGGGCGGCGGCTAGAGCGGAGCAGAGCGAGGGGGACGGCGGAGGGTGAGGGGGGCCGGGAGGGGATGGGGGGAGCCCTGAGGGAATAGGGGAGGTTTGGGGGGTGCCTGAGGGAGCTTTAGAGGGGGCTTGGGGGGGGGGCTGAGGGAATAAGGGAGATTTAGGGGGTGCTGAGGGGGCTTTAGAGGGGAGGGGGTTCCCAGGGCCCCTTTGGGTGACAGTGAGGGGGGGTCCCGGAGCCTCTTTGGGTGACAGTGGAGGTGTGTGTGGGGGTCCCATGGCCCCATGGGTGGGCAGTGGGGGGGGGAGGGTCCAGTCGACGTTTGCTGACAACAGGAGGTTCTTCAAGTCCCAGGTGGAGAAGGAGGGCGTGGAGCATCAGCTGAGGAGGGAGATGGAGATCCAGGCCCACCTCCGGTACTGGGCGGCACTGGGAGAGGGCGCTGGAGTGCCCGGGGGGCACTGGGAGATGCTGGAAGGGACTGGGGGGGGTTCCTGGAGTGATGAGAGAGGGCCCTGGGGTGATGGGGGGACACTGGGAGTGGGTCCTGGAGTGGCCGGGGGGTCACTGGGAGGTGCCGGAAGGGATTGGAGGGCACTGCGAGAGGGTCCTGGAGCGACTGGGAGGCACTGGGAGATGCTGGAAGGGACTGGGGGTCTTGTGGAGTGATGAGAGAAGGTCCTGGAGGGACCGGGAGGCACTGGGAGATGCTGGAAGGGTCTGGGAGGGCTTCTGGAGTGATGAGAGAGAGTCCTGGTGTGAACAGGGAGAATTGGGAGAGGGGGTACTGTACTGACCAGGGAGCACTGGGAGGTGCTGGAAGGGACTGGGGGGGTCCTAGAGTGATGAGAGAGGACCCTCGAGTGATGGGGGGAACACTGGGAGAGTGTCCTGGAGTGACTGGGAGATGCTGGAAGGGACGGGGGGGGGGGCACTGGGAGAGGGTGCTGGAGTGACCAGGGGGCACTGGGAGATGCTGGAAGGGACTGGGGGGTCCTGGAGTGACGGGAGGGGTGTCTTGGGGTGACTGGGGGGCACTGGGAGGGGTGTCCTGGGGTGACCGGGGAGGGCCCTGGGGGGGCTCTGGAGGTGCCCCGGGGGGTGCTGGGTATGGGGTAATGCAGGGGGAGGGGCTGGAGGGGCGGTCCTAGGGGTCCCGCCGCCCTGACGCCCCCCCCCCCCCCCCCCCCCCGGGCCCCCCCAGACACCCCAACGTGCTCCGTCTCTACAATTACTTCCCCGATCGGCGCCGGGTGTTCCTCATCCTCGAGTTCGCGCCGTGGGGGGAGCTCTACAAGGAGCTGCAGCGCTGCCGCCGCCTGGACGCCCCCCGCACGGCCACGGTGGGACCCCCAAAACGGGCACCCCCGGAGCCCCCCCCGCACCCCAAACCCCCTCCCCCGAACACCACCCTGCACAGCAACACTGGGACCCCAAAACGGGCACCCACAGATCCCCTAAACAACCCCCACAAGGCCATGGTGGGACCCCCGAAATGGGTACCCATGAACCCTCCCCTCTGCTCCCAAACCCACCCCCCCCCCCCCCCCCCCCCCCGGAACATCCCCTGCACGGCCACGATGGGACCCCCAAACAGGCACCCACAGAGCCCCCCGCACCCCAAAATCCCCCCAAACAGCCCCGGCACGGCCACGTTGGGACCCCTAAAACAGGCACCCCCAGACCCCTCTGAGAACTCCCCCCATGGCCACGGTGGGACCCCCGAAACGGGCATCTCCGGACCCCCCAGCACCCCAAACCTTCCCCCCGAACACCCCCCTGCACGGCCACAGTGGGACCCCCAAAAGGGCACCAATGGCCCCCTTCACCCCAAACGTCCCCCCTGAACACCCCCTGCACAGCCACGGTGGGACCCCCAAAATGGGCACCAATGGCCCTCCCCGCACCCCCGCACCCCCCTGAACACCCCCCCCACCCCATCCACGGTGGGACCCCCAAAATGGGCACCCCCGGACTCCAAACCCCCTCCCCCGAACAGCCCCTCCGCACAGCAACAGTGGGGCCCCAAAACGGGCACCCACAGAGTACCCCGCTGCTCCCCAAACTCCCCCTGTACGGCCATAGTGGGACCCTCAAAACGGGCACCCAGGGACCCCCCTGCACGACCATGGTGGGACCCCCAAACGGGCACCCTTGGAAAACTGCACCCCAGAACCCCCCCAAACACCCCCGCACGGCCACGGTGGGACCCCTAAATGAGCACCCCCAGAGCCCCCTGCACCCTAAACCCCCCCCTAAACAGAAACAATCCCCCCAAGGGCCATAGTGGGATCCCCGAAATGGGCACCCACAGAGCCCCCCCTGCACCCCAAACCTCCCCCGAACAGCCCCTGCACAGCCACGGTGGGACCCCCTGAAACGGGCACCCACGTATCCCCTGAACAACCCCCACAAGGCTATGGTGGGACCCCCAAAACGGGCACCACTGCACCCCAAACCTCCCCCCCGAACAGTCCCTGCACGGCCACAGTGGGACCCCAAAACGGGCGGCCACAGAGTCCCCCCCTCCTCCCCAAACTCCCCCCTGCACGACCATAGTGGGACCCCCAAAACGGGCACCCCCAGAGCCCCCCCTGCACCCCAAACCTCCCTCGCGAACACACCCCCCCCAGCCATGGTGGGACTCCCGAAACGGGCACCCCCAGCCCCCCCCGCACCCCAAACCTCCCCCCTGAACACCCCTGTATGGCCACGGTGGGACCCCTGGAAGGGGCACCTCCAGAGGCCCCCCTGCACCCCAAACCTCCCCCGAAAGACCCCCAAACACCGACATGGTGCGACCCCCAAAACGGGCACCCATGGAACCCCCCCACACCCCGAAACCCCCCTGAACAGCCCCGCATGGGGCCACTGTTGGACCTCCAAAACGGGCACCCATTGACCCCCCTGAACCCTCCCCCCATGGCCACGGTGGGACCGCCGAAACGGGCACCCACATACCCCCTGAACAACCCCCACAAGGCCATGGTGGGACCCCCGAAACGGGCACCCCCGCACCCCAAACCTCCCCAAAACGGGCACCCCTGCATCCCAAACCCCCCCAAACAGCCCCTGCACGGCCACGGTGGGACCCCCGAAACGGGCACCCCCGGATCCCCCCGCACCCCAAACGTCCCCCCTGCACGGCCAGGTGGGACCCCAAAACGGGCACCCACAGAGTCCCCCCCTGCTCCCCAAACTCCCCCCTGCACGGCCATAGTGGGACCCCCGAAACGGGCACCCATGGACCCCACCCGCACCCCAAACCCCCCCCAAGGTCCACGGTGGGACCCCCAAAACGGGTACCCCCAGAGCCCCCCCTACACCCCAAACCTCCCCCGCAAACACCCTCCCCCCAGCCACGGTGGGACCCCCAAAACGGGCACCCCCGGCCTTCCCTGCACCCCAAACCTCCCCCCTGAACACCCCCCGTATGGTCACGGTGGGACACCTGAAATGGGCACTTCCAGAGCCCCCTCTGTACCCCAAACCTCCCCCCAAACACCCCCAAACACCGACACGGTGGGACCCCTAAAACGGGCACCCCTGGGGTGTTCTGGGGTGTGGGGGGGGCGTTGGATCTTGGGGGGGGTTGGGGTGTGGGTGGGTTTGGGGGTTCTGGGGGCTTCTGGGGAGGGTTTTGGGGGTTCCCCCGTGTGTTTTGGGGTACCCTGACCCCCCCCTTTGCCCCCCCCAGCTGATGGAGGAGCTGGCGGACGCGCTGCTCTATTGCCACAGCCGCAAAGTGATTCACCGCGACATCAAACCCGAGAACCTCCTGCTGGGGCTGAAGGGGGAGCTGAAGATGGCGGACTTGGGGTGGTCCGTGCACGGCCCCTCCCTCTGGTATGGGGGGGCTGGGGGGACCACTTTGGGGTGGAGGGGGGCCACTATGGGGCAGTTATGGGGTGGGGGGGGCTCCATGGGGCTGGGGGGGCAGCTGGGGGGCAGCCATGGACCACCCGTGGGTCCCTGTGCATCACTGTGGGTTACCTGTGAGCCACTAGAGGTCCCTGTGGGTCACCTGTGGGTTGCTATGGGTCCTTATGGGTCACCCATGGGTCACCTGTGGTCACTATGGGTCGCTGTGGGTCCCTATGGATCACCCATGGGTGAACCTGTGGTCACTATGGGTCATTATGGGTCCCCATCATCCCTGTGGGTCCCCATGGTCCCTATGGGTCCCTGTGGTCCCCCCATGGGTCACTATGGGTGCCTATGGGTCTCCATGGGTCCCTGTGGGTCACCCATGGGTCACCTGTGGTCCCTTGAGTCCCTATGGGTTCTTGTGGGTCACCCATGGGTTGCTATGGATTCCCACGGGCCCCGTGGTCCCTATGGGTCCCTGTGGGTCACCCATGGGTCCCCGTGGGCCGCCGTGGTCCCTATGGGTCCCTATGGCTCACTATGGGTCCCTGTGGTCCCTTGAGTCCCTATGGGTTCTTGTGGGTCACCCATGGGTTGCTATGGATCACTGTGGATCCCCGTGGGTCACCCATGGATCACTATGGATTCCCACGGGCCCCGTGGTCCCTATGGGTCCCTGTGGGTCACCCATGGGTCCCCGTGGGCCGCCGTGGTCCCTGTGGGTCCCTATGGGTCCCTATGGCTCACTATGGGTCCCTGAGGTCCCTATGGCTCACTGAGGGGGGATCTCATAGCTGTTCACTGCCTTCTCACAAGGGAGGGAGGGGAAACAGGTGCTGAGCTCTTCTCTCTTGTGACCTATGATAGGACTCGAGGGAATGGCAGGAAGATGTGCCCGGGAGGTTTGGACAGGCTGTTAGGAAGAGGTTCTTCACCCAGTGGGAGGTGGAGCACTGGAAGAGCTCCCCAGGAAGCAGCCATGACACCCACTCTGCCAGCATTCCAGAAGCATTTGGACAATGCCCTCGCTCATATTATGGGAATGTTGAGGGCGTCCAGCAGGTCCCTGCGCGGCGCCGCAGGAGACTCTCCCCACTTTCAGCCTCAGCATTTTACGCCTCCCTGCAAGCAAGCTGCAGCTTCTTCCTGAAGGCAAGCACGCCTGCATTTTCTGCAGGTATGCAGTCCTTTCGTGCTTGCAAGCAATGATGCATTTCATGCATGCAGGCGTACGAGGAGCCCTTTCCAGCTGCACAGAAGCAGGAAGCCATGCACTTAATGCCTGCACAGCAGCAGGCACACAAACACCCATGAAATGATTGCAAGCACCTGTGAATGTGTTTTATGCTTTCATTTCAGCATGCAACCATGCAGTTGATGCCTGCACTCAAGAAAGCGTGCAATTGATGCGTGCAAGCACTCCTTGCATGCCTGCAAACACGACACTCAGGACACCCTCTGAGTCTCTGCATCTTTATTATTCCTACGAACCAGCACCTATTTCCAAACACCCTCAGCCAGCCCCTGATGGTGCTGGTGGTGCTTCACCACATTTCAATCCAATTGGGTTTCAGTCAGCTTCTAGAACTTCTTCCAGTGACGTAAGAGTTTCCTGCCCTTTTTCTTCCGCGCACCTTTCCTCTTGGCTTGGCTGAACCAAAGAGTTGGGTGGGCTCGTGGGCCCTCCCTCGATGGCCTGGTCTCTCCGTTTGGTTGGGCTACGGGAACCGAAAAACCTTTCCACTTTCTGGGGAAACGGATGGTTCGGAGCCAACGTCCCCTTGCTGAGGCCGGGGAGGGCTCCTCTCTATCGGTGCAGGACTGGCTGGGAACGTCTGGAAGTTTCTCTTGAGGTTCTGAAACCTAAATCTGAGAAGATGTCCGTGGGGGATCGGCTTCCCAGCTTCCGGACCGTTGGCAGCATTGCCCAGCTTTTGGTCACGCTGCTGGTGCCTTTCAGTGGAGCGGTGCAGGTCCCACTGTGACTTCTCCCTCCGCAGCTGCTCCTGAGATTCACAAAGGTTCTCCCACTCCCTCTGGAGGGAGACTTTCTCCAGGTGCAGCTCCGCACGCTTCCGCGTCAGATCCAGGTACTCTTTCTTGAGCATCTCCTCTTTTTGGGCCAACTGGGCCTCCTCCTCTACAAGATCCTTTAACGTCATCTTCTCCCCTTCAGGCACTTCATCCTGGTCTGTTTTTGGCCTTGTTGCTTGTTTCTGTATTTGGGAATAGATCCGCCAGCAGCCCGGAATTCCCACCTCTCCGGGTACGGCACACCGGAGGACATCACGGAATCGCAAAGGCATGGTAGAGATTCTAAGCTTGGGGAAGGGGGGTTGGTCATCGGGAAGGGATCCAGAAGGCTAAAGTTCCATAAATGCCTCCAGGTCTTCCTGTGACCACCAAGAGAGTGCGATTGACCCTGGAGAGTAGAGCGGTCTCCAAGGACACAGGTCCGTGTCACACTGGGTGACATCACAGGCCACGCCCAGTCGCCAACATCCCCATCCCACCCCCCAATCCGGATCCCTGAAGCACCCGTTGGCCAGCAGACATTGCTGCCTTTCCCAGAGTGCTGGTGAAGGGTCTAGAGGTGGAACTAAATGAGGAGCAGCTGATGTCACATGATCCCACCTGGACTGGGCCGGATCTCCTGGTGGTCCCACCGCCTCCTCCCCCAGCTCAGACCTCGTTTGGACCCCAACCCAATCCTTAATTCCCACAATAAAAGTCTTTAAAGCCAGCTGAGCCGTGGTGTCGAAATCCTCTGCTTTTGTGGGTGTTACTGGGCCCGTTTTGGGGGCCTCTGGGCCCAATTTGGGGACTTTTGTGCCCATTTTGAACGCCCCGATTCCGTTTTTTTGCGTCTCTTACCCATTTTTACGGTGTCTCACACATTTTGGGGTCTCTGGGCCCATTTTGGGGGGTTTCTGGGCCCATTTTTTGGAGGCTCTTACCCAATTTGGGATCCCTGGGCCTGTTTTGGGGTTTCTGGAGCCACTTCTTGGTGCCTCTTACCCAGTTTTGGCATCTCTTACCCATTTTTAGGGTCCCTGGGCCCACTATTTGGAGTCTTTTACCGATTTTTGGGGTCTCTAGGCCTGTTTAGGGGTACCTGGGCCCATTTTTCAGACTCTCTTACCCATTTTTGCCATTTCTTACCCATTTTGGGGGTCTCTGGGCCCATTTTGAGGGATTTCTGGACCCATTTGGGAGTTTTGGGGGCCAAATGTTGGGATCTTTGTGCCTATTTTTCACGTCTCTGGCGTGGTTTGTGGTGTTTCTTACACATTTTTGGTGTCTCTTACCCATTTTTGGCATCTTTAATTTTTTTCGTCCTCTCTTACCCATTTTGGGGGCCTCTAGGCCTGTTTTTTGGGGTCTCTCTGCCCATTTTTGGGGGTCTCTTACCCACTTTGGGGGTCTCTGGGCCTGTTTTGGGGACTCTGGGCCCCTTTGGGGGATGTCTGGACTACTTTTTAGGGCCTTCTGGTCAATTATTTGGGTCTTTGGGCCATTTTGGGGGTCTCTGGGTCTAATTTGAGAATCTTTGTGCCCATTTTTGGCACCTCAGGCATCATTTTGGTGTCTCTCACCCATTTTGGGGATCTTTGGGCCCATTTGGGAATCTCCGTGCTTTTGGAGGGGTCTTTGTTCCCGTTTCGGGATCTCTCACCTTATTTTTGGGTTTCTGGGCCCCATTTTGGGGGTCTCTGAGCCTATTTTGACATCTCTGGGCCCAATTTTTGGTGTCTCTGGACCCATTTTTGGTGGCTTTGGGCTCATTTTTGGTGTCCCTTACCCGTTTTGGGAGTCTCTGGGCCTGTTTTGGGGTCTCTGGGCCCAGTTTTTGCTGTCTCCTACCCATTTTTGGCATCTCTTACCGATTCTTGCAATCTCTTACCCATTTTTGGGCCTTTCTGGGCCTGTTTTGGGGGCTCTGGGCCCAGCTGGGGGCTTTCTGGACCCATGTTGTGGGTCTCTGTACCTTTTTGGGGGTCTTTGTGCCCATTTTGTTCTTTCTCTCCTAATTTTTGGTGGTTTAGTCATTTTGGAGGTCTCTGGGCCTTGTTTTGGGTCTCTGGGCCCATTTTTGGTGTCTCTTACCCATTTATGACATGTCTTACCTTTTTTTTGTCCTCTCTTACCCATTTTGGGCGTCTCTCGGCCTGTGTTTTGGGGTCTGTGTGCCCATTTTTTGGTGTCTCTTACCCACTTTGGGGATCTCTGGGCCTGTTTTGTGGTCTTTGGACCCATTTTTGGGGATTTCTGGACCCAGTTTTGGGGTCTTTGTGCCAATTATTTGGGTCTCTGTGCCCATTTTGGGGGTCTCTGGGCCGAATTTGAGTTTCTTGGGGCTCAATTTTGCCATCTCTGGAATAATTTTTGGTGTCACTTACCCATTTCGGGGATCTCTGGGCCCATTTTGGAATCTCTCTATCCATTTTTGATGTCTTTTATCCTTTTGGGGGTGTCTCTGGGCCCATTTTGGGGGTCTCTGAGCCCATTTGGAAATCTCTGTGCGTTTGGGGGTGTCTTTTTGCCCATTTCAGGATCTCCCACCTCATTGTTGGCATCTCTTACCCATTTTTTGATGTCTCTGGGCCTGTTTTGGTGCCTCTGGGCCCATTTTGGGGGATTTCTGGACCCATTTTTGAGGTCTTTGGGTCAATTATTTGGGTCTTTGGGCCATTTTGGGGGTCTCTGGGTCAAATTTGAGGATCTTTGTGCCTTTTTTTGCCATCTCTTGCATCGTTTTTGGGGTCTCTTGCCTATTTTGGTGGTCTTGGCCCATTTTGGAATCTCTGTGCCTTTTGGGGGAGTCTTTGTGTCCATTTTGGGTTCTCTCTGCCCATTTTTGGAGTCTCTGGGTCCATTTTGGGGGTCTCTAGGTCCCTTTGGAATCTCTGTGCTTTTGAGGGGGGTCTTTGTGCCCGTTTTTGGACCTCTCACCTTTTTTTTTTGGTGTATTACCCATTTTTGTGGTCTCTGGACCTTTTTTGAGGGATTTCTGGACCCATTTGGGGGGAGTCTGGGGGCCCAATGTTGGGGTCTTTGTGCCCATTTTTCATGTCTCTGCCTTAATTTCTGGTGGTTTTTACACATTTTTGGTGTCTCTTACCTGTTTTGAGGTCTCTGGGCCCATTTTGGAATGTCTGTACCTTTTTGGGGGTCTTTGTGCCCATTTTGTTCTTTCTCTCCTAATTTTTGGTGGTTTAGTCATTTTGGGGGGCTCTGGGCCTGTTTTGGGGGTCTCTAGGTTCATTTTTGATGTCTCTTACCCATTTTTGGTATTTTTACCCGTTTTTGTCAATTCTTTCCCATTTTGGGGGTCTCCGGGCCCATTTTGGGGGGATTTCTGGACCCATTTTTGGGGTCTTTGTGCCAATTATTTGGGTCTCTGGGCCCATTTTGGAATCTCTATACCTTTTTGGGGATCTTTGTGCACATTTTGTTCTTTCTCTCCTAATTTTTGCTGTCTTAGTCATTTTGGGAGTCTCTAGGCCTGGTTTTGGGTGTCTGGGCCCGTTTTTGATGTCTCTTACCCATTTTTGGCATCTTTAACCTGTTTTTGTCCTCTCTTACCCATTTTGGGGGCCTCTAGGCCTGTTTTGGGGGGTCTCTGTGGCCATATTTTTGTGTCTCTTATGCACTTTGGGGGTCTCTGGGCCTGTTTTGGGGTCTCTGTCCCCATTTGGGGGAATTCTGGACCCAGTTTTGGGGCCTTTGGGCCAATTATTTGAGTCTCTGTGTCCCTTTTGGGGATCTCTGGGCCAAATTTAGGGATCTTTGTGCCCATTTTTGGCATCTCATTCTGGCATCATTTTGGTGTCTCTCACCCATTTTGGGGATCTCTGGGCCCATTTGGGAATCTCTGTGCTTTTGGAGGGGTCTTTGTGCCCGTTTCGGGATCTCTCACCTTATTTTTGGGTTTCTGGGCCCCTTTTTGGGGGTCTCTGAGCCTGTTTTGACATCTCTGGGCCCAATTTTTGGTGTCTCTGGACCCATTTTGGTGGCTTTGGGCTCATTTTTGGTGTCCCTTACCCGTTTTGGGAGTCTCTGGGCCTGTTTTGGGGTCTCTGGGCCCAGTTTTTGCTGTCTCCTACCCATTTTTGGCATCTCTTACCGATTCTTGCAATCTCTTACCCATTTTTGGGCCTTTCTGGGCCTGTTTTGGGGGCTCTGGGCCCAGCTGGGGGCTTTCTGGACCCATGTTGTGGGTCTCTGTACCTTTTTGGGGGTCTTTGTGCCCATTTTGTTCTTTCTCTCCTAATTTTTGGTGGTTTAGTCATTTTGGAGGTCTCTGGGCCTTGTTTTGGGTCTCTGGGCCCATTTTTGGTGTCTCTTACCCATTTATGACATGTCTTACCTTTTTTTTGTCCTCTCTTACCCATTTTGGGCGTCTCTCGGCCTGTGTTTTGGGGTCTGTGTGCCCATTTTTTGGTGTCTCTTACCCACTTTGGGGATCTCTGGGCCTGTTTTGTGGTCTTTGGACCCATTTTGGGGGATTTCTGGACCCAGTTTTGGGGTCTTTGTGCCAATTATTTGGGTCTCTGTGCCCATTTTGGGGGTCTCTGGGCCGAATTTGAGTTTCTTGGGGCTCAATTTTGCCATCTTTGGAATAATTTTTGGTGTCACTTACCCATTTCGGGGATCTCTGGGCTGATTTTGGAATCTCTCTATCCATTTTTGATGTCTTTTATCCTTTTGGGGGTGTCTCTGGGCCCATTTTGGGGGTCTCTGGGCCCATTTGGAAATCTCTGTGCGTTTGGGGGCGTCTTTTTGCCCATTTCAGGATCTCCCACCTCATTGTTGGCATCTCTTACCCATTTTTTGATGTCTCTGGGCCTGTTTTGGTGCCTCTGGGCCCATTTTGGGGGATTTCTGGACCCATTTTTGAGGTCTTTGGGTCAATTATTTGGGTCTTTGGGCCATTTTGGGGGTCTCTGGGTCAAATTTGAGGATCTTTGTGCCTTTTTTTGCCATCTCTTGCATCGTTTTTGGGGTCTCTTGCCTATTTTGGTGGTCTTGGCCCATTTTGGAATCTCTGTGCCTTTTGGGGGAGTCTTTGTGTCCATTTTGGGTTCTCTCTGCCCATTTTTGGAGTCTCTGGGTCCATTTTGGGGGTCTCTAGGTCCCTTTGGAATCTCTGTGCTTTTGAGGGGGGTCTTTGTGCCCGTTTTTGGACCTCTCACCTTTTTTTTTTTGGTGTATTACCCATTTTTGTGGTCTCTGGACCTTTTTTGAGGGATTTCTGGACCCATTTGGGGGGAGTCTGGGGGCCCAATGTTGGGGTCTTTGTGCCCATTTTTCATGTCTCTGCCTTAATTTCTGGTGGGTTTTACACATTTTTGGTGTCTCTTACCTGTTTTGAGGTCTCTGGGCCCATTTTGGAATGTCTGTACCTTTTTGGGGGTCTTTGTGCCCATTTTGTTCTTTCTCTCCTAATTTTTGGTGGTTTAGTCATTTTGGGGGGCTCTGGGCCTGTTTTGGGGGTCTCTAGGTTCATTTTTGATGTCTCTTACCCATTTTTGGTATCCCTTACCCGTTTTTGTCAATTCTTTCCCATTTTGGGGGTCTCCGGGCCCATTTTGGGGGGATTTCTGGACCCATTTTTGGGGTCTTTGTGCCAATTATTTGGGTCTCTGGGCCCATTTTGGAATCTCTATACCTTTTTGGGGATCTTTGTGCACATTTTGTTCTTTCTCTCCTAATTTTTGCTGTCTTAGTCATTTTGGGAGTCTCTAGGCCTGGTTTTGGGTGTCTGGGCCCGTTTTTGATGTCTCTTACCCATTTTTGGCATCTTTAACCTGTTTTTGTCCTCTCTTACCCATTTTGGGGGCCTCTAGGCCTGTTTTGGGGGGTCTCTGTGGCCATATTTTTGTGTCTCTTATGCACTTTGGGGGTCTCTGGGCCTGTTTTGGGGTCTCTGTCCCCATTTGGGGGAATTCTGGACCCAGTTTTGGGGCCTTTGGGCCAATTATTTGAGTCTCTGTGTCCCTTTTGGGGATCTCTGGGCCAAATTTAGGGATCTTTGTGCCCATTTTTGGCATCTCATTCTGGCATCATTTTGGTGTCTCTCACCCATTTTGGGGATCTCTGGGCCCATTTGGGAATCTCTGTGCTTTTGGAGGGGTCTTTGTGCCCGTTTCGGGATCTCTCACCTTATTTTTGGGTTTCTGGGCCCCTTTTTGGGGGTCTCTGAGCCTATTTTGATATCTCTGGGCCCAATTTTTGGTGTCTCTGGACCCATTTTGGTGGCTTTGGGCTCATTTTTGGTGTCCCTTACCCGTTTTGGGAGTCTCTGGGCCTGTTTTGGGGTCTCTGGGCCCAGTTTTTGCTGTCTCCTACCCATTTTTGGCATCTCTTACCAATTCTTGCAATCTCTTACCCATTTTTGGGCCTTTCTGGGCCTGTTTTGGGGGCTCTGGGCCCAGCTGGGGGCTTTCTGGACCCATGTTGTGGGTCTCTGTACCTTTTTGGGGGTCTTTGTGCCCATTTTGTTCTTTCTCTCCTAATTTTTGGTGGTTTATTCATTTTGGAGGTCTCTGGGCCTTGTTTTGGGTCTCTGGGCCCATTTTTGGTGTCTCTTACCCATTTATGACATGTCTTACCTTTTTTTTGTCCTCTCTTACCCATTTTGGGCGTCTCTCGGCCTGTGTTTTGGGGTCTGTGTGCCCATTTTTTGGTGTCTCTTACCCACTTTGGGGATCTCTGGGCCTGTTTTGTGGTCTTTGGACCCATTTTTGGGGATTTCTGGACCCAGTTTTGGGGTCTTTGTGCCAATTCTTTGGGTCTCTGTGCCCATTTTGGGGGTCTCTGGGCCGAATTTGAGTTTCTTGGGGCTCAATTTTGCCATCTTTGGAATAATTTTTGGTGTCACTTACCCATTTCGGGGATCTCTGGGCCGATTTTGGAATCTCTCTATCCATTTTTGATGTCTTTTATCCTTTTGGGGGTGTCTCTGGGCCCATTTTGGGGGTCTCTGAGCCCATTTGGAAATCTCTGTGCGTTTGGGGGTGTCTTTTTGCCCATTTCAGGATCTCCCACCTCATTGTTGGCAGCTCTTACCCATTTTTTGATGTCTCTGGGCCTGTTTTGGTGCCTCTGGGCCCATTTTGGGGGATTTCTGGACCCATTTTTGAGGTCTTTGGGTCAATTATTTGGGTCTTTGGGCCATTTTGGGGGTCTCTGGGTCAAATTTGAGGATCTTTGTGCCTTTTTTTGCCATCTCTTGCATCGTTTTTGGGGTCTCTTGCCTATTTTGGTGGTCTTGGCCCATTTTGGAATCTCTGTGCCTTTTGGGGGAGTCTTTGTGTCCATTTTGGGTTCTCTCTGCCCATTTT
The DNA here is from genome assembly GCA_033558185.1 of Dromococcyx pavoninus. Taxonomy (NCBI): domain Eukaryota; kingdom Metazoa; phylum Chordata; class Aves; order Cuculiformes; family Neomorphidae; genus Dromococcyx; species Dromococcyx pavoninus. The sequence continues at coordinate 21,592 of JAUMJL010001846.1, forward strand.
TGGAGTCTCTGGGTCCATTTTGGGGGTCTCTAGGTCCCTTTGGAATCTCTGTGCTTTTGAGGGGGGTCTTTGTGCCCGTTTTTGGACCTCTCACCTTTTTTTTTTTGGTGTATTACCCATTTTTGTGGTCTCTGGACCTTTTTTGAGGGATTTCTGGACCCATTTGGGGGGAGTCTGGGGGCCCAATGTTGGGGTCTTTGTGCCCATTTTTCATGTCTCTGCCTTAATTTCTGGTGGTTTTTACACATTTTTGGTGTCTCTTACCTGTTTTGAGGTCTCTGGGCCCATTTTGGAATGCCTGTACCTTTTTGGGGGTCTTTGTGCCCATTTTGTTCTTTCTCTCCTAATTTTTGGTGGTTTAGTCATTTTGGGGGGCTCTGGGCCTGTTTTGGGGGTCTCTAGGTTCATTTTTGATGTCTCTTACCCATTTTTGGTATCCCTTACCCGTTTTTGTCAATTCTTTCCCATTTTGGGGGTCTCCGGGCCCATTTTGGGGGGATTTCTGGACCCATTTTTGGGGTCTTTGTGCCAATTATTTGGGTCTCTGGGCCCATTTTGGAATCTCTGTACCTTTTTGGGGATCTTTGTGCACATTTTGTTCTTTCTCTCCTAATTTTTGCTGTCTTAGTCATTTTGGGAGTCTCTAGGCCTGGTTTTGGGTGTCTGGGCCCGTTTTTGGTGTCTCTTACCCATTTTTGGCATCTTTAACCTGTTTTTGTCCTCTCTTACCCATTTTGGGGGCCTCTAGGCCTGTTTTGGGGGGTCTCTGTGGCCATATTTTTGTGTCTCTTATGCACTTTGGGGGTCTCTGGGCCTGTTTTGGGGTCTCTGTCCCCATTTGGGGGAATTCTGGACCCAGTTTTGGGGCCTTTGGGCCAATTATTTGAGTCTCTGTGTCCCTTTTGGGGATCTCTGGGCCAAATTTAGGGATCTTTGTGCCCATTTTTGGCATCTCATTCTGGCATCATTTTGGTGTCTCTCACCCATTTTGGGGATCTCTGGGCCCATTTGGGAATCTCTGTGCTTTTGGAGGGGTCTTTGTGCCTGTTTCGGGATCTCTCACCTTATTTTTGGGTTTCTGGGCCCCTTTTTGGGGGTCTCTGAGCCTGTTTTGACATCTCTGGGCCCAATTTTTGGTGTCTCTGGACCCATTTTGGTGGCTTTGGGCTCATTTTTGGTGTCCCTTACCCGTTTTGGGAGTCTCTGGGCCTGTTTTGGGGTCTCTGGGCCCAGTTTTTGCTGTCTCCTACCCATTTTTGGCATCTCTTACCGATTCTTGCAATCTCTTACCCATTTTTGGGCCTTTCTGGGCCTGTTTTGGGGGCTCTGGGCCCAGCTGGGGGCTTTCTGGACCCATGTTGTGGGTCTCTGTACCTTTTTGGGGGTCTTTGTGCCCATTTTGTTCTTTCTCTCCTAATTTTTGGTGGTTTAGTCATTTTTGGAGGTCTCTGGGCCTTGTTTTGGGTCTCTGGGCCCATTTTTGGTGTCTCTTACCCATTTATGACATGTCTTACCTTTTTTTTGTCCTCTCTTACCCATTTTGGGCGTCTCTCGGCCTGTGTTTTGGGGTCTGTGTGCCCATTTTTTGGTGTCTCTTACCCACTTTGGGGATCTCTGGGCCTGTTTTGTGGTCTTTGGACCCATTTTGGGGGATTTCTGGACCCAGTTTTGGGGTCTTTGTGCCAATTATTTGGGTCTCTGTGCCCATTTTGGGGGTCTCTGGGCCGAATTTGAGTTTCTTGGGGCTCAATTTTGCCATCTTTGGAATAATTTTTGGTGTCACTTACCCATTTCGGGGATCTCTGGGCCGATTTTGGAATCTCTCTATCCATTTTTGATGTCTTTTATCCTTTTGGGGGTGTCTCTGGGCCCATTTTGGGGGTCTCTGAGCCCATTTGGAAATCTCTGTGCGTTTGGGGGTGTCTTTTTGCCCATTTCAGGATCTCCCACCTCATTGTTGGCATCTCTTACCCATTTTTTGATGTCTCTGGGCCTGTTTTGGTGCCTCTGGGCCCATTTTGGGGGATTTCTGGACCCGTTTTTGAGGTCTTTGGGTCAATTATTTGGGTCTTTGGGCCATTTTGGGGGTCTCTGGGTCAAATTTGAGGATCTTTGTGCCTTTTTTTGCCATCTCTTGCATCGTTTTTGGGGTCTCTTGCCTATTTTGGTGGTCTTGGCCCATTTTGGAATCTCTGTGCCTTTTGGGGGAGTCTTTGTGTCCATTTTGGGTTCTCTCTGCCCATTTTTGGAGTCTCTGGGTCCATTTTGGGGGTCTCTAGGTCCCTTTGGAATCTCTGTGCTTTTGAGGGGGGTCTTTGTGCCCGTTTTTGGACCTCTCACCTTTTTTTTTTTGGTGTATTACCCATTTTTGTGGTCTCTGGACCGTTTTTGAGGGATTTCTGGACCCATTTGGGGGGAGTCTGGGGGCCCAATGTTGGGGTCTTTGTGCCCATTTTTCATGTCTCTGCCTTAATTTCTGGTGGTTTTTACACATTTTTGGTGTCTCTTACCTGTTTTGAGGTCTCTGGGCCCATTTTGGAATGTCTGTACCTTTCTGGGGGTCTTTGTGCCCATTTTGTTCTTTCTCTCCTAATTTTTGGTGGTTTAGTCATTTTGGGGGGCTCTGGGCCTGTTTTGGGGGTCTCTAGGTTCATTTTTGATGTCTCTTACCCATTTTTGGTATCCCTTACCCGTTTTTGTCAATTCTTTCCCATTTTGGGTGTCTCCGGGCCCATTTTGGGGGGATTTCTGGACCCATTTTTGGGGTCTTTGTGCCAATTATTTGGGTCTCTGGGCCCATTTTGGAATCTCTGTACCTTTTTGGGGATCTTTGTGCACATTTTGTTCTTTCTCTCCTAATTTTTGCTGTCTTAGTCATTTTGGGAGTCTCTAGGCCTGGTTTTGGGTGTCTGGGCCCGTTTTTGATGTCTCTTACCCATTTTTGGCATCTTTAACCTGTTTTTGTCCTCTCTTACCCATTTTGGGGGCCTCTAGGCCTGTTTTGGGGGGTCTCTGTGGCCATATTTTTGTGTCTCTTATGCACTTTGGGGGTCTCTGGGCCTGTTTTGGGGTCTCTGTCCCCATTTGGGGGAATTCTGGACCCAGTTTTGGGGCCTTTGGGCCAATTATTTGAGTCTCTGTGTCCCTTTTGGGGATCTCTGGGCCAAATTTAGGGATCTTTGTGCCCATTTTTGGCATCTCATTCTGGCATCATTTTGGTGTCTCTCACCCATTTTGGGGATCTCTGGGCCCATTTGGGAATCTCTGTGCTTTTGGAGGGGTCTTTGTTCCCGTTTCGGGATCTCTCACCTTATTTTTGGGTTTCTGGGCCCCATTTTGGGGGTCTCTGAGCCTATTTTGACATCTCTGGGCCCAATTTTTGGTGTCTCTGGACCCATTTTTGGTGGCTTTGGGCTCATTTTTGGTGTCCCTTACCCGTTTTGGGAGTCTCTGGGCCTGTTTTGGGGTCTCTGGGCCCAGTTTTTGCTGTCTCTTACCCATTTTTGGCATCTCTTACCGATTCTTGCAATCTCTTACCCATTTTTGGGCCTTTCTGGGCCTGTTTTGGGGGCTCTGGGCCCAGCTGGGGGCTTTCTGGACCCATGTTGTGGGTCTCTGTACCTTTTTGGGGGTCTTTGTGCCCATTTTGTTCTTTCTCTCCTAATTTTTGGTGGTTTAGTCATTTTGGAGGTCTCTGGGCCTTGTTTTGGGTCTCTGGGCCCATTTTTGGTGTCTCTTACCTATTTATGACATGTCTTACCTTTTTTTTGTCCTCTCTTACCCATTTTGGGCGTCTCTCGGCCTGTGTTTTGGGGTCTGTGTGCCCATTTTTTGGTGTCTCTTACCCACTTTGGGGATCTCTGGGCCTGTTTTGTGGTCTTTGGACCCATTTTTGGGGATTTCTGGACCCAGTTTTGGGGTCTTTGTGCCAATTCTTTGGGTCTCTGTGCCCATTTTGGGGGTCTCTGGGCCGAATTTGAGTTTCTTGGGGCTCAATTTTGCCATCTCTGGAATAATTTTTGGTGTCACTTACCCATTTCGGGGATCTCTGGGCCCATTTTGGAATCTCTCTATCCATTTTTGATGTCTTTTATCCTTTTGGGGGGCTCTCTGGGCCCATTTTGGGGGTCTCTGAGCCCATTTGGAAATCTCTGTGCATTTGGGGGTGTCTTTTTGCCCATTTCAGGATCTCCCACCTCATTGTTGGCATCTCTTACCCATTTTTTGATGTCTCTGGGCCTGTTTTGGTGCCTCTGGGCCCATTTTGGGGGATTTCTGGACCCATTTTTGAGGTCTTTGGGTCAATTATTTGGGTCTTTGGGCCATTTTGGGGGTCTCTGGGTCAAATTTGAGGATCTTTGTGCCTTTTTTTGCCATCTCTTGCATCGTTTTTGGGGTCTCTTGCCTATTTTGGTGGTCTTGGCCCATTTTGGAATCTCTGTGCCTTTTGGGGGAGTCTTTGTGTCCATTTTGGGTTCTCTCTGCCCATTTTTGGAGTCTCTGGGTCCATTTTGGGGGTCTCTAGGTCCCTTTGGAATCTCTGTGCTTTTGAGGGGGGTCTTTGTGCCCGTTTTTGGACCTCTCACCTTTTTTTTTTTGGTGTATTACCCATTTTTGTGGTCTCTGGACCTTTTTTGAGGGATTTCTGGACCCATTTGGGGGGAGTCTGGGGGCCCAATGTTGGGGTCTTTGTGCCCATTTTTCATGTCTCTGCCTTAATTTCTGGTGGTTTTTACACATTTTTGGTGTCTCTTACCTGTTTTGAGGTCTCTGGGCCCATTTTGGAATGTCTGTACCTTTTTGGGGGTCTTTGTGCCCATTTTGTTCTTTCTCTCCTAATTTTTGGTGGTTTAGTCATTTTGGGGGGCTCTGGGCCTGTTTTGGGGGTCTCTAGGTTCATTTTTGATGTCTCTTACCCATTTTTGGTATCCCTTACCCGTTTTTGTCAATTCTTTCCCATTTTGGGGGTCTCCGGGCCCATTTTGGGGGGATTTCTGGACCCATTTTTGGGGTCTTTGTGCCAATTATTTGGGTCTCTGGGCCCATTTTGGAATCTCTATACCTTTTTGGGGATCTTTGTGCACATTTTGTTCTTTCTCTCCTAATTTTTGCTGTCTTAGTCATTTTGGGAGTCTCTAGGCCTGGTTTTGGGTGTCTGGGCCCGTTTTTGATGTCTCTTACCCATTTTTGGCATCTTTAACCTGTTTTTGTCCTCTCTTACCCATTTTGGGGGCCTCTAGGCCTGTTTTGGGGGGTCTCTGTGGCCATATTTTTGTGTCTCTTATGCACTTTGGGGGTCTCTGGGCCTGTTTTGGGGTCTCTGTCCCCATTTGGGGGAATTCTGGACCCAGTTTTGGGGCCTTTGGGCCAATTATTTGAGTCTCTGTGTCCCTTTTGGGGATCTCTGGGCCAAATTTAGGGATCTTTGTGCCCATTTTTGGCATCTCATTCTGGCATCATTTTGGTGTCTCTCACCCATTTTGGGGATCTCTGGGCCCATTTGGGAATCTCTGTGCTTTTGGAGGGGTCTTTGTGCCCGTTTCGGGATCTCTCACCTTATTTTTGGGTTTCTGGGCCCCTTTTTGGGGGTCTCTGAGCCTGTTTTGACATCTCTGGGCCCAAGTTTTGGTGTCTCTTGCCCATTTTTGGTGTCTCTGGACCCATTTTTTGGTGGCTTTGGGCTCATTTTTGGTGTCCCTTACCCATTTTGGGGGTCTCTGGGGCGAGTTTTGGGGTCTCTGGCCCGTTTTTTCCTGTCTCTTCCCCATTTTTGGCATCTCTTACCGATTCTTGCAATCTCTTACCCATTTTGGGGCTTTCTGGGCCTGTTTTGGGGGCTTTCTGGACCCATGTTGTGGGGATTTGAGCCAATTATTTGGGGTCTTTGGGCCGTTTGGGGGGGGTCTGTGTGCCCGTTTGTGGGGGTGTCAGGGCCTGTTTTGAGGTCTGTCCTCATTTTGGGGGTTTCTTACCCATTTTTGGCATCTCTTAGCTATTTTGGGTGTCTCTGAGCCTGTTTTGGGGTTTGTGTGCCCATTTTTGGCATCTCTTACCCATTTTTGTCATCTCTTACCCACTTTGGGGATCTCGGGCCTGTTTTGTGGTCTTTGGACCCATTTTTGGGGATTTCTGGACCCAGTTTTGGGGTCTTTGTGCCAATTATTTGGGTCTCTGCCCATTTTGGGGGTCTCTGGGCCGAATTTGAGTTTCTTGGGGCTCAATTTTGCCATCTCTGGAATAATTTTTGGTGTCACTTACCCATTTCGGGGATCTCTGGGCCCATTTTGGAATCTCTCTATCCATTTTTTGATGTCTTTTATCCTTTTGGGGGTGTCTCTGGGCCCATTTTGGGGGTCTCTGGGCCATTTGGAAATCTCTGTGCGTTTGGGGGTGTCTTTTTTTGCCCATTTCAGGATCTCCCACCTCATTTTGGCATCTCTTACCCATCATTGGTGTCTCTGGGCCTGTTTTGGTGCCTCTGGGCTCATTTAGAGTATTTCTGGACCCATTTTTGAGGCTTTTGGGCCATTATTTGGGTCTTTGGGCCATTTTGGGGGTCTCTGGTGTCAAATTTGAGGATCTTTGTGCCCTTTTTTTGCCATCTCTGGGCCCATTATAGGCGCCTTTTTCCCATTTTGGGGGTCTCTACGTGCTTTTTGGGCTCTCTGTCCGTTTTTGGGGTGTCTGTGCCAATTGTTGTGCCTCGGGGCTCATTTTTGGGACTATAATAGTTGGATCGCAAATAAAAGTAAATAAAACCCATTAAATGGTACCTAAATGGCTCCCGCCACCCCCAGCCACGTGACCCCGCCCTGTCCCTAGTCGGGAGTTGCCGCCGTTCTGCCTGCCACGTGACCCTCGCACCGTGTCCCGCCGCAGCCAATCAGCGCCGGTTCTGATGCGAGGGCGGGGCCAGGGAGGCGGCGCGGACCAATGGGAGCGCGCGGGGCCGGATTGGAAGCGCGGGCGGCGGCGCGAGCGGAGCAGAGCGAGGGGGACGGCGGAGGGTGAGGGGGGCCGGGGGGCTGTCGGGGGAGGGAGGGGATGGGGGGAGCCCTCAGGGATTAGGGGAGGTTTGGGGGGTGCCTGAGGGAGCTTTAGAGAGGGCTTGGGGGGGGGCTGAGGGAATAAGGGAGATTTAGGGGGTGCTGAGGGGGCTTTAGAGGGGAGGGGGGTCCAGGGCCCCTTTGGGTGACAGTGAGGGGGGGTCCCGGAGCCTCTTTGGGTGACAGTGGAGGTGTGTGTGGGGGTCCCAGGGCCCCATGGGTGGGCAGTGGGGGGGGGAGGGTCCAGTCGACGTTTGCTGACAACAGGAGGTTCTTCAAGTCCCAGGTGGAGAAGGAGGGCGTGGAGCACCAGCTGAGGAGGGAGATGGAGATCCAGGCCCACCTCCGGTACTGGTCGGCACTGGGAGAGGGCGCTGGAGTGCCCGGGGGGCACTGGGAGATGCTGGAAGGGACTGGGGGGGGTTCCTGGAGTGATGAGAGAGGGCCCTGGGGTGATGGGGGGACACTGGGAGTGGGTCCTGGAGTGGCCGGGGGGGCACTGGGAGGTGCCGGAAGGGATTGGAGGGCACTGCGAGAGGGTCCTGGAGCGACTGGGAGGCACTGGGAGATGCTGGAAGGGACTGGGGGTCTTCTGGAGTGATGAGAGAAGGTCCTGGAGGGACCGGGAGGCACTGGGAGATGCTGGAAGGGTCTGGGAGGGCTTCTGGAGTGATGAGAGAGAGTCCTGGTGTGAACAGGGAGAATTGGGAGAGGGGGTACTGTACTGACCAGGGAGCACTGGGAGGTGCTGGAAGGGACTGGGGGGGTCCTAGAGTGATGAGAGAGGACCCTCGAGTGATGGGGGGAACACTGGGAGAGTGTCCTGGAGTGACTGGGAGATGCTGGAAGGACGGGGGGGGGGGGGCACTGGGAGAGGGTGCTGGAGTGACCAGGGGGCACTGGGAGATGCTGGAAGGGACTGGGGGGTCCTGGAGTGACGGGAGGGGTGTCTTGGGGTGACTGGGGGGCACTGGGAGCGGGTCCTGGGGTGACCGGGGAGGGCCCTGGGGGGGCTCTGGAGGTGCCCCGGGGGGTGCTGGGTATGGGGTAATGCAGGGGGAGGGGCTGGAGGGGCGGTCCTAGGGGTCCCGCCGCCCTGACGCCCCCCCCCCCGGGTCCCCCCAGACACCCCAACGTGCTCCGTCTCTACAATTACTTCCCCGATCGGCGCCGGGTGTTCCTCATCCTCGAGTTCGCGCCGTGGGGGGAGCTCTACAAGGAGCTGCAGCGCTGCCGCCGCCTGGACGCCCCCCGCACGGCCACGGTGGGACCCCCAAAACGGGCACCCCCGGAGCCCCCCCCGCACCCCAAACCCCCTCCCCCGAACACCACCCTGCACAGCAACACTGGGACCCCAAAACGGGCACCCACAGATCCCCTAAACAACCCCCACAAGGCCATGGTGGGATCCCCGAAATGGGTACCCATGAACCCTCCCCTCTGCTCCCAAACCCCCCCCCCCCTCCCCGGAACATCCCCTGCACGGCCACGATGGGACCCCCAAACGGGCACCCACAGAGCCCCCCGCACCCCAAAATCCCCCCAAACAGCCCCGGCATGGCCACGTTGGGACCCCTAAAACAGGCACCCCCAGACCCCTCTGAGAACTCCCCCCATGGCCACGGTGGGACCCCCGAAACGGGCATCCCCGGACCCCCCCGCACCCCAAACCTTCCCCCCGAACACCCCCCTGCACGGCCACAGTGGGACCCCTAAAAGGGCACCAATGGCCCTCCCCGCACCCCCAAACCCCCCTGAACACCCCCCCACCCCATCCACGGTGGGACCCCCAAAATGGGCACCCCCGGACTCCAAACCCCCTCCCCCGAACAGCCCCTCCACACAGCAACAGTGGGGCCCCAAAACGGGCACCCACAGAGTACCCCGCTGCTCCCCAAACTCCCCCTGTACGGCCATAGTGGGACCCTCAAAACGGGCACCCAGGGACCCCCCTGCACGACCATAGTGGGACCCCCAAACGGGCACCCCTGGAAAACTGCACCCCAGAACCCCCCCAAACACCCCCGCACGGCCACGGTGGGACCCCTAAATGAGCACCCCCAGAGCCCCCTGCACCCTAAACCCCCCCCTAAACAGAAACAATCCCCCCAAGGGCCATAGTGGGATCCCCGAAATGGGCACCCACAGAGCCCCCCCTGCACCCCAAACCTCCCCCCGAACAGCCCCTGCACAGCCACGGTGGGACCCCCTGAAACGGGCACCCACATACCCCCTGAACAACCCCCACAAGGCTATGGTGGGACCCCCAAAACGGGCACCACTGCACCCCAAACCTCCCCCCCCGAACAGTCCCTGCACGGCCACAGTGGGACCCCAAAACGGGCACCCACAGAGTCCCCCCCTCCTCCCCAAACTCCCCCCTGCACGACCATAGTGGGACCCCCAAAACGGGCACCCCCAGAGCCCCCCCTGCACCCCAAACCTCCCTCGCGAACACCCCCCCCCCCCCCCCAGCCATGGTGGGACTCCCGAAACGGGCACCCCCAGCCCCCCCCGCACCCCAAACCTCCCCCGTGAACACCCCCGTATGGCCACGGTGGGACCCCTGGAAGGGGCACCTCCAGAGGCCCCCCTGCACCCCAAACCTCCCCCGAAAGACCCCCAAACACCGACATGGTGCGACCCCCAAAACGGGCACCCATGGAACCCCCCCACACCCCGAAACCCCCCTGAACAGCCCCGCACGGGGCCACTGTTGGACCTCCAAAACGGGCACCCATTGACCCCCCCTGAACCCTCCCCCCATGGCCACGGTGGGACCGCCGAAACGGGCACCCACATACCCCCTGAACAACCCCCACAAGGCCATGGTGGGACCCCCGAAACGGGCACCCCCGCACCCCAAACCTCCCCAAAACGGGCACCCCTGCATCCCAAACCCCCCCAAACAGCCCCTGCACGGCCACGGTGGAACCCCCGAAACGGGCACCCCCGGATCCCCCCGCACCCCAAACGTCCCCCCTGCACGGCCAGGTGGGACCCCAAAACGGGCACCCACAGAGTCCCCCCCTGCTCCCCAAACTCCCCCCTGCACGGCCATAGTGGGACCCACGAAACGGGCACCCATGGACCCCACCCGCACCCCAACCCCCCCCCAAGGTCCACGGTGGGACCCCCAAAACGGGTACCCCCAGAGCCCCCCCCTACACCCCAAACCTCCCCCGCAAACACACCCTCCCCCCAGCCACGGTGGGACCCCTAAAACGGGCACCCCTGGGGTGTTCTGGGGTGTGGGGGGTCGTTGGATCTTGGGGGGGGTTGGGGTGTGGGTGGGTTTGGGGGTTCTGGGGGCTTCTGGGGAGGGTTTTGGGGGTTCCCCCGTGTGTTTTGGGGTACCCTGACCCCCCCCCTTTGCCCCCCCCAGCTGATGGAGGAGCTGGCGGACGCGCTGCTCTATTGCCACAGCCGCAAAGTGATTCACCGCGACATCAAACCCGAGAACCTCCTGCTGGGGCTGAAGGGGGAGCTGAAGATGGCGGACTTGGGGTGGTCCGTGCACGGCCCCTCCCTCTGGTATGGGGGGGCTGGGGGTCCACTTTGGGGTGGAGGGGGGCCACTATGGGGCAGTTATGGGGTGGGGGGGGCTCCATGGGGCTGGGGGGGCAGCTGGGGGGCAGCCATGGACCACCCGTGGGTCCCTGTGCATCACTGTGGGTTACCTGTGGGCCACTAGAGGTCCCTGTGGGTCACCTGTGGGTTGCTATGGGTCCTTATGGGTCACCTGTGGTCACTATGGGTCATTATGGGTCCCCATCATCCCTGTGGGTCCCCATGGTCCCTATGGGTCCCTGTGGTCCCCCCATGGGTCACTATGGGTGCCTATGGGTCTCCATGGGTCCCTGTGGGTCACCCATGGGTCACCTGTGGTCCCTTGAGTCCCTATGGGTTCTTGTGGGTCACCCATGGGTTGCTATGGATTCCCACGGGCCCCGTGGTCCCTATGGGTCCCTGTGGGTCACCCATGGGTCCCCGTGGGCCGCCGTGGTCTCTATGGGTCCCTATGGCTCACTATGGGTCCCTGTGGTCCCTTGAGTCCCTATGGGTTCTTGTGGGTCACCCATGGGTTGCTATGGATCACTGTGGATCCCCGTGGGTCACCCATGGATCACTATGGATTCCCACGGGCCCCGTGGTCCCTATGGGTCCCTGTGGGTCACCCATGGGTCCCCGTGGGCCGCCGTGGTCCCTGTGGGTCCCTATGGGTCCCTATGGCTCACTATGGGTCCCTGAGGTCCCTATGGCTCACTGAGGGGGGATCTCATAGCTGTTCACTGCCTTCTCACAAGGGAGGGAGGGGAAACAGGTGCTGAGCTCTTCTCTCTTGTGACCTATGATAGGACTCGAGGGAATGGCAGGAAGATGTGCCCGGGAGGTTTGGACAGGCTGTTAGGAAGAGGTTCTTCACCCAGTGGGAGGTGGAGCACTGGAAGAGCTCCCCAGGAAGCAGCCATGACACCCACTCTGGCAGCATTCCAGAAGCATTTGGACAATGCCCTCGCTCATATTATGGGAATGTTGAGGGCGTCCAGCAGGTCCCTGCGCGGCGCCGCAGGAGACTCTCCCCACTTTCAGCCTCAGCATTTTACGCCTCCCTGCAAGCAAGCTGCAGCTTCTTCCTGAAGGCAAGCACGCCTGCATTTTCTGCAGGTATGCAGTCCTTTCGTGCTTGCAAGCAATGATGCATTTCATGCATGCAGGCGTACGAGGAGCCCTTTCCAGCTGCACAGAAGCAGGAAGCCATGCACTTAATGCCTGCACAGCAGCAGGCACACAAACACCCATGAAATGATTGCAAGCACCTGTGAATGTGTTTTATGCTTCCATTTCAGCATGCAACCATGCAGTTGATGCCTGCACTCAAGAAAGCGTGCAATTGATGCGTGCAAGCACTCCTTGCATGCCTGCAAACACGACACTCAGGACACCCTCTGAGTCTCTGCATCTTTATTATTCCTAGAAACCAGCACCTATTTCCAAACACCCTCAGCCAGCCCCTGATGGTGCTGGTGGTGCTTCACCACATTTCAATCCAATTGGGTTTCAGTCACCTTCTAGAACTTCTTCAAGCGACGTAAGAGTTTCCTGCCCTTTTTCTTCCGCGCACCTTTCCTCTTGGCTTGGCTGAACCAAAGAGTTGGGTGGGCTCGTGGGCCCTCCCTCGATGGCCTGGTCTCTCCGTTTGGTTGGGCTACAGGAACCGAAAAACCTTTCCACTTTCTGGGGAAACGGATGGTTCGGAGCCAACGTCCCCTTGCTGAGGCCGGGGAGGGCTCCTCTCTATCGGTGCAGGACTGGCTGGGAACGTCTGGAAGTTTCTCTTGAGGTTCTGAAACCTAAATCTGAGAAGATGTCCGTGGGGGATCGGCTTCCCAGCTTCCGGACCGTTGGCAGCATTGCCCAGCTTTTGGTCACGCTGCTGGTGCCTTTCAGTGGAGCGGTGCAGGTCCCACTGTGACTTCTCCCTCTGCAGCTGCTCCTGAGATTCACGAAGGTTCTCCCACTCCCTCTGGAGGGAGACTTTCTCCAGGTGCAGCTCCGCACGCTTCCGCGTCAGATCCAGGTACTCTTTCTTGAGCATCTCCTCTTTTTGGGCCAACTGGGCCTCCTCCTCTACAAGATCCTTTAACGTCATCTTCTCCCCTTCAGGCACTTCATCCTGGTCTGTTTTTGGCCTTGTTGCTTGTTTCTGTATTTGGGAATAGATCCGCCAGCAGCCCGGAATTCCCACCTCTCCGGGTACGGCACACCGCAGGACATCACGGAATCGTAAAGGCATGGTAGAGATTCTAAGCTTATCTCCACAAAGAGAAAGAGCAAACGGGTTCACGGGGTTGGGGAAGGGGGGTTGGTCATCGGGAAGGGATCCAGAAGGCTAAAGTTCCATAAATGCCTCCAGGTCTTCCTGTGACCACCAAGAGAGTGCGATTGACCCTGGAGAGTAGAGCGGTCTCCAAGGACACAGGTCCGTGTCACACTGGGTGACATCACAGGCCACGCCCAGTCGCCAACATCCCCATCCCACCCCCCAATCCGGATCCCTGAAGCACCCGTTGGCCAGCAGACATTGCTGCCTTTCCCAGAGTGCTGGTGAAGGGTCTAGAGGTGGAACTAAATGAGGAGCAGCTGATGTCACATGATCCCACCTGGACTGGGCCGGATCTCCTGGTGGTCCCAGCGCCTCCTCCCCCAGCTCAGACCTCGTTTGGACCCCAACCCAATCCTTAATTCCCACAATAAAAGTCTTTAAAGCCAGCTGAGCCGTGGTGTCGAAATCCTCTGCTTTTGTGGGTGTTACTGGGCCCGTTTTGGGGGCCTCTGGGCCCAATTTGGGGACTTTTGTGCCCATTTTGAACGCCCCGATTCCGTTTTTTTGCGTCTCTTACCCATTTTTACGGTGTCTCACACATTTTGGGGTCTCTGGGCCCATTTTGGGGGGTTTCTGGGCCCATTTTTTGGAGGCTCTTACCCAATTTGGGATCCCTGGGCCTGTTTTGGGGTTTCTGGAGCCACTTCTTGGTGCCTCTTACCCAGTTTTGGCATCTCTTACCCATTTTTAGGGTCCCTGGGCCCACTATTTGGAGTCTTTTACCGATTTTTGGGGTCTCTAGGCCTGTTTAGGGGTACCTGGGCCCATTTTTCAGACTCTCTTACCCATTTTTGCCATTTCTTACCCATTTTGGGGGTCTCTGGGCCCATTTTGAGGGATTTCTGGACCCATTTGGGAGTTTTGGGGGCCAAATGTTGGGATCTTTGTGCCTATTTTTCACGTCTCTGGCGTGGTTGGTGGTGTTTCTTACACATTTTTGGTGTCTCTTACCCATTTTTGGCATCTTTAATTTTTTTCGTCTCTGAGCCCATTTGGAAATCTCTGTGCGTTTGGGGGTGTCTTTTTGCCCATTTCAGGATCTCCCACCTCATTGTTGGCAGCTCTTACCCATTTTTTGATGTCTCTGGGCCTGTTTTGGTGCCTCTGAGCCCATTTTGGGGGATTTCTGGACCCATTTTTGAGGTCTTTGGGTCAATTATTTGGGTCTTTGGGCCATTTTGGGGGTCTCTGGGTCAAATTTGAGGATCTTTGTGCCTTTTTTTGCCATCTCTTGCATCGTTTTTGGGGTCTCTTGCCTATTTTGGTGGTCTTGGCCCATTTTGGAATCTCTGTGCCTTTTGGGGGAGTCTTTGTGTCCATTTTGGGTTCTCTCTGCCCATTTTTGGAGTCTCTGGGTCCATTTTGGGGGTCTCTAGGTCCCTTTGGAATCTCTGTGCTTTTGAGGGGGGTCTTTGTGCCCGTTTTTGGACCTCTCACCTTTTTTTTTTTGGTGTCTTACCCATTTTTGTGGTCTCTGGACCTTTTTTGAGGGATTTCTGGACCCATTTGGGGGGAGTCTGGGGGCCCAATGTTGGGGTCTTTGTGCCCATTTTTCATGTCTCTGCCTTAATTTCTGGTGGTTTTTACACATTTTTGGTGTCTCTTACCTGTTTTGAGGTCTCTGGGCCCATTTTGGAATGTCTGTACCTTTTTGGGGGTCTTTGTGCCCATTTTGTTCTTTCTCTCCTAATTTTTGGTGGTTTAGTCATTTTGGGGGTCTCTGGGCCTGTTTTGGGGGTCTCTAGGTTCATTTTTGATGTCTCTTACCCATTTTTGGTATCCCTTACCCGTTTTTGTCAATTCTTTCCCATTTTGGGGGTCTCCGGGCCCATTTTGGGGGGATTTCTGGACCCATTTTTGGGGTCTTTGTGCCAATTATTTGGGTCTCTGGGCCCATTTTGGAATCTCTGTACCTTTTTGGGGATCTTTGTGCACATTTTGTTCTTTCTCTCCTAATTTTTGCTGTCTTAGTCATTTTGGGAGTCTCTAGGCCTGGTTTTGGGTGTCTGGGCCCGTTTTTGGTGTCTCTTACCCATTTTTGGCATCTTTAACCTGTTTTTGTCCTCTCTTACCCATTTTGGGGGCCTCTAGGCCTGTTTTGGGGGGTCTCTGTGGCCATATTTTTGTGTCTCTTATGCACTTTGGGGGTCTCTGGGCCTGTTTTGGGGTCTCTGTCCCCATTTGGGGGAATTCTGGACCCAGTTTTGGGGCCTTTGGGCCAATTATTTGAGTCTCTGTGTCCCTTTTGGGGATCTCTGGGCCAAATTTAGGGATCTTTGTGCCCATTTTTGGCATCTCATTCTGGCATCATTTTGGTGTCTCTCA
This sequence comes from Dromococcyx pavoninus, assembly GCA_033558185.1. Lineage (NCBI taxonomy): Eukaryota > Metazoa > Chordata > Aves > Cuculiformes > Neomorphidae > Dromococcyx > Dromococcyx pavoninus. The sequence continues at coordinate 36,850 of JAUMJL010001846.1, forward strand.
CCCATTTTGGGGATCTCTGGGCCCATTTGGGAATCTCTGTGCTTTTGGAGGGGTCTTTGTGCCTGTTTCGGGATCTCTCACCTTATTTTTGGGTTTCTGGGCCCCTTTTTGGGGGTCTCTGAGCCTGTTTTGACATCTCTGGGCCCAAGTTTTGGAGTCTCTTGCCCATTTTTGGTGTCTCTGGACCCATTTTTTGGTGGCTTTGGGCTCATTTTTGGTGTCCCTTACCCATTTTGGGAGTCTCTGGGCGAGTTTTGGGGTCTCTGGGCCCGTTTTTTCCTGTCTCTTCCCCATTTTTGGCATCTCTTACCGATTCTTGCAATCTCTTACCCATTTTGGGGGCTTTCTGGGCCTGTTTTGGGGGCTTTCTGGACCCATGTTGTGGGGATTTGAGCCAATTATTTGGGTCTTTGGGCCGTTTGGGGGGGGTCTGTGTGCCCATTTGTGGGGTGTCAGGGCCTGTTTTGGGGTCTGTCCTCATTTTGGGGGTTTCTTACCCATTTTTGGCATCTCTTAGCTATTCTGGGTGTCTCTGAGCCTGTTTTTGGGTTTGTGTGCCCATTTTTGGCATCTCTTACCCATTTTTGTCATCTCTTACCCACTTTGGGGATCTCTGGGCCTGTTTTGTGGTCTTTGGACCCATTTTTGGGGATTTCTGGACCCAGTTTTGGGGTCTTTGTGCCAATTATTTGGGTCTCTGTGCCCATTTTGGGGGTCTCTGGGCCGAATTTGAGTTTCTTGAGGCTCAATTTTTCCATTTTTGATGTCTTTTATCCTTTTGGGGGGCTCTCTGGGCCCATTTTGGGGGTCTCTGGGCCCATTTGGAAATCTCTGTGCGTTTGGGGGTGTCTTTTTGCCCATTTCAGGATCTCCCACCTCATTTTGGCATCTCTTACCCATCATTGGTGTCTGTGGGCCTGTTTTGGTGCCTCTGGGCTCATTTTGGGGGATTTCTGGACCCATTTTTGAGGCTTTTGGGCCCATTATTTGGGTCTTTGGGCCATTTTGGGGGTCTCTGGGTCAAATTTGAGGATCTTTGTGCCCTTTTTTTGCCATCTCTGGGCCCATTATAGGCGCCTTTTTCCCATTTTGGGGGTCTCTACGTGCTTTTTGAGCTCTCTGTCCGTTTTTGGGGTGTCTGTGCCAATTGTTGTGCCTCGGGGCTCATTTTTGGGACTATAATAGTTGGATCGCAAATAAAAGTAAATAAACCCATTAAATGGTACCTAAATGGCTCCCCCCACCCCCAGCCACGTGACCCCGCCCTGTCCCTAGTCGGGAGTTGCCGCCGTTCTGCCTCCCACGTGACCCTCGCACCGTGTCCCGCCGCAGCCAATCAGCGCCCGGTTCTGATGCGAGGGCGGGGCCAGGGAGGCGCGGACCAATGGGAGCGCGCGGGGCCGGCTTAGAAGCGCGGGCGGCGGCGCGAGCGGAGCAGAGCGAGGGGGGCGGCGGAGGGTGAGGGGGGCCGGGGGGGCTGTCGGGGGAGGGAGGGGATGGGGGGAGCCCTGAGGGAATAGGGGAGGTTTGGGGGGTGCCTGAGGGGATTTTGGGGCACTGAGGGGACTTTAGAGGGGATTCGGGGAGGGGGAGCTGCGGGAATATGGGGGAGGTTTAGGGGGCCCCAGGGGGGAGTAGGGAAGCCTTGGTGGGGGGCTTTAGGGGTCGGACTGGGTTTAGGTGGGGGTTTGAGGGGGCTGGAGGGGTAGTTTGGGGGCGTGGGGGCACTGGGGGTGTCGGGGGGATCTGAGGGGTCTGGGGAGGTTGGGATGGGGAAAGCAGGGGGGTTTGGGGGGGCTGGGGTGGGGTAGGAGAAGCGTGGGGGTGCTGTGAGGCGTTTAGGGGGTCCGAAGGGATGTTGGGGTCCCCCTTTGACTTCGGCCCCCCCCCCAGGATGTCACCCTTTGGGGGGGGGGTGCCCTGCTTGGAGGTGTCTCTCTCTTCGTGTTGTGGGTGGGGCCTGGTCTGGGGGTGGTGGTCTGGGGGTGCCCTGCCCTCTTGGGGGGCGGTCTGGGGGTGCTCTGCCCTTTTGGGGGGGGTCCCTATCCCTGGAGCGGGAGGGAGGGCTGGGGGGTGCCCTGCCCTTTTTTTGGGGGGGGGGGGTCTAGGTCCCTGGGGTGCGGGGAGGTGTCTGGGGGTACCTTCCCCTTTTTGGGAGTGGGGGCCCTCATTCCTGGAGGAGGAGCCTTAGGGGGGTGGGAGTCTGGGTCCCCTTTGGGTGAGGGGTTCCTGGGCCTTTGGGGGTGGGGTTGGGGCAGTCCCTGTTCTCTATGGGGGGGGGGCAGGGGTGTGACCCTCCCCTTCCCACACAGACCCACAAGGACCCCCCCAATGGCGAATCCCCCCCAAAAGGCACTAGGAAAGCTGGAACCTTGCCAGGTATGTGCGGGGAAAGGGGGTGCGGGGTGCTTCCTGTAGCTGGGGGGGGGATCCCTTGGGTGGAGGAGGGGGAGCAGGGGTTGGGGGGGCTTCTGGGGGATTTGGGGTGGGGTCCCATGGGTGGGGGAGGGGTAGTAGGGGTTCGTGGGAGATCCTGGGGGATTTGGTGAGAAAGGGGTCCCATGGGTGGGAGGGGTCCTCGGCTGGGGAGGGGTCTTACAGTGGGGGGAGGGGAGTCCTTGAGGGAGAGGGGGGGTCCTGGGAAGGAGGGGGAATGTGGGAGGGGCCCAGCCACCTGTGTTCCTTCAGAGGGTCCCACCACCCTCCTCAAGGGTGTTTGGGGTCCCCCTCCTCGCTCACCCCCCCTCTCGCACCCCTCAGGCACAGATCGGGCCCCCTGGAGCCCTGTGCCCTCCCGGCCCCTCCCCCACAGCCGTGAGTTGGGGGGGGAGGGGTCTCATAGCCCCCCCCATCAGGGAACAGTAGGGAAGGGGGGGGTCTCGGGGCTCTGGGTGGCAGTGGAGGGCCCCCCGTGAGATGGTGGGGGGGGGGTCCCAGGGGCTCTGTGTGACAAAAGGGGGGGGTCCTGGTGACATTGGGTGGGTTCTGGGTTCCTCCTCCACATTAAAGCCCCCATGGTGACAGGGGGGAGGGGGGTCCTGAAGCCCCTTTGGGTGACAGTGGAGGCCAGTGCGGGGGGTCCCAGGGGCCCATGGGTGGGCAGTGTGGGGGGGGGGGTCCAGTCGAGGTTTGCTGACAACAGGAAGTTCCTGGGGACTTTGAGTGGCAAAGGGGGGGTGTGTCCTGCTGGCTCTGGGTGCCCCCTCCTCACGTTTTCTCCACCCCCCAGGTGCACCTTCTCATTGGAGGATTTCGAGGTGGGGCGACCCCTGGGCAAAGGGAAATTCGGGAGCGTTTATCTGGCGCGGGAGCGGCGCTCGGGATTCCTCGTGGCCCTCAAGGTGCTCTTCAAGTCCCAGGTGGAGAAGGAGGGCGTGGAGCACTAGCTGAGGAGGGAGATGGAGATCCAGGCCCACCTCCGGCACTGGGAGAGGGCGCTGGAGTGCCTGGGGGGCACTGGGAGATGCTGGAAGGGACTGGGGGGGTTCCTAGAGTGATGAGAGAGGGCCCTGGAGTGACTGTGGAGCATTGGGTGATGCTGGAAGGGACTGGAGGAGCATTGGGAGAGGGTCCTGGAGCGACTGGGTGGCACTGGGAGATGCTGAAAGGGACTGGGGGCCTCCTGGAGTGATGAGAGAGGGCCCTGGGGTGATGGGGGTACACTGGGAGAGGGTCGTGGAGTGGCCGGGGGCACTGGGAGAGGGTCCTGGAGTGACCAGGAGGCACTGGGAGATGCTGGAAGGGACGGTGGGGTCCTGGAGTGACAGGAGGGGGGTCCTGGGGTGACTGGGGCGGTTCCTGGGGGTCTCTTGAGGTGCCCCGGGGGGTGCTGGGTATGGGGTAATGCAGGGGGAGGGGCTGGAGGGGCGGTCCCAGGGGTCCCAACCCCCCCCCTTCTCCCCCTCCCCTCCCAGGTGCCTTTGAGGTGCCAGAGGGGGGGTCCCCGCCCCCTGACGCCCCTCTGACGCCCCCCCCCGGACCCCCCCTGACACCCCAACGTGTACAGAGAGGCTGGAAAACCAGGCTGTTGGTGCTCACAGAAATACCTGGAGGCATTTATGGAACTTTAGCCTTCTGGTTCCCTTCCCCATGACCAACCGACCGTGATTTCTCTTTCTCTTTCTAGAGATAAGCTTAGAATCTCTACCATGCCTTTGCGATTCCGTGATGTCCTGCGGTGTGCCGTACCCGGAGAGGTGGGAATTCTGGGCTGCTGGCGGATCTGTTGCAAATACAGAAACGAGCAATGAGGCCCAAAGCAGGCCAGGATGAAGGGCCTGAAGGGGAGAAGAGGATCTGGCAGAGAAGGAGGCCCAGTTGGCCCAACGGGAGAGGAAGCTCAAGAGAGAGTTAAAGAATCTGAAGGAGAAGCGTGCGGAGCTGCACCTGGAGAAAGTCTCCCTCCAGAGGCAGTGGGAGAAACTTTGTGAATCTCAGGAGCAGCTGCAGAGGGAGAAGGCACAGTGGGACCTGCACCGCTCCACTGAAAGGCACCAGCAGCGTGACCAAAAGCTGGCAAACGCTGCCAAGGGCCCGGCTGCTGGGGAAGCCGAGCCCTCAGGGACATCTTCTCCTTTGCAGCTGTCAGAACCTCAAGAGAAACTTCCAGATGTTCCCAGCCAGTCCTGCACTGCTGGAGAAGAGCCCTCCCCGGCCTCAGCAAGGGGACGTTGGCTCTGAACCCAAAACTGGGCCCAAAGCCACCAAAACTGGGCCCAAAGCCACCAAAACTGGGCCCAAAGCCACCAAAAATGAGTCCAGAGACACCAAGAATTCCTCTGCCGGCAGCAGCCCCTAAGCCATTTATTAAGTGCATATATTCTCTCGTTCCTATCTGTGTACATCCCTGCCAGCGGAGGAACCGAGCAGAACACCACCTGTGCTCCTGCCCTATCCAGTGACCGTCCCAGCTCCTGGAATTCCTTTCTAACTACCCTTGCCCCTCTTTTCGCTAGCTCATCACCACCAGCTTGTACCACCACAAGCGGGTAATAAATAAATCTGAGGGTTTAACTAGGTCTGGGAGTCTCTTGGCGATGTCGTGTACCCGGGCTTGGGGAAGGCAGCAGACTTCCCTATGAGTTGGGTCCATCCTACAAATAGGGCCCTCCATCCCTTTCAGAAGGGAGTCTCGCACTACAGTGACCCTCCTTTTCTTTTTCTTCCTTGAAGTCCTGACCTGTCTGATGGGCAATGTGAGGTTAACAGCCTCCTCGGGTGAGTTCTCTGTCATACTGTCCTCCACCTGAGCATCAAATTCCAACACCCCAAACCTGTTTTGTAGGGGCAGCTGGAAAGGTGGCATTTGAAAGGGAGGTCTATAACCCCCACGAGAGCAGACCTGCTCCCAGTCCTCCTCACCAACCAGGTCACTCCCCTTATCCTGTTGATGAGGAATATGGCATTCCTCAGCCTCCTGGGGAGGATTACTGGGAGGAGAGAGGGTTCTACTCCACCAGTCTATCTCCCTTTCACTTTCACGAATACTGCTCAACCTCTCCACCCGGTCCTTAAGATCTGCAACCATCAGGAGCAGATCTTGAATCTGTTCGCACCTCAGACAAGCATTTTTGGTATGGTCCTCAGGAACCACAAGTAGGCTGAGACACTCCCTGCACTCTCGAGTCTGGGCAGCTGCGTCCCGTAATAGCGGTTCCGTTTGGATGCCGACACTCCTGGTGGCAGAGGCTTTACCACGCCTGATCACCATTGCTGCAGGGGAGTGGGAAGTCAACTACCTGTCAGAGAGTGCCTGCTTGCCGTGCCTGCGCGAACTGCCTATTCCGTGACCCTGTACACCGTGACCCTGTTTGCCCGCCCCTGTTCGCCGCGCTCCCAGGGAGATGTTTAAATGCCCCGCGGCTTCTTCCGGGACCGCCCCCCTACCACGCGGTCGGCCCACGGGACAGTTGCCGCTTCTGGGGTTCAGAGAGAGTCGCCCTGCCGGGGTCCTCTCCTGAGCTTTTGCCTTGCCCCAGGAACTCTCCACCCGCCCAGACTGAGCACCCGGCTGCAGTACTGACCGTTCCTGCCGCCGGTCACGCCGAATCACAGAGCTCAGGGAGGAGCTGAGCAGTCTGAGGACGATCAGGGAATGGGAGAGGGAGACTGCCTTATGCAGACACACTCTCTGCTCCCTGTCTCACCCCCAGCAGGCAGGCCTGCCTTGTGGGACAGAGGATGGGAAGTCCTCCATCTGCTCAGCTGACGAGACTAAACTGGGAGATGGAGCGGAATGGCAGCAGGTCCCTGCGCGGCGCCGCAGGAGACTCTCCCCACTTTCAGCCTCAGCATTTTACGCCTCCCTGCAAGCAAGCTGCAGCTTCTTCCTGAAGGCAAGCACGCCTGCATTTTCTGCAGGTATGCAGTCCTTTCGTGCTTGCAAGCAATGATGCATTTCATGCATGCAGGCGTACGAGGAGCCCTTTCCAGCTGCACAGAAGCAGGAAGCCATGCACTTAATGCCTGCACAGCAGCAGGCACACAAACACCCGTGAAATGATTGCAAGCACCTGTGAATGTGTTTTATGCTTCCATTTCAGCATGCAGCCATGCGGTTGATGCCTGCACTCAAGAAAGCGTGCAATTGATGCGTGCAAGCACTCCTTGCATGCCTGCAAACACGACACTCAGGACACCCTCTGAGTCTCTGCATCTTTATTATTCCTACGAACCAGCACCTATTTCCAAACACCCTCAGCCAGCCCCTGATGGTGCTGGTGGTGCTTCACCACATTTCAATCCAATTGGGTTTCAGTCACCTTCTAGAACTTCTTCCAGTGACGTAAGAGTTTCCTGCCCTTTTTCTTCCGCGCACCTTTCCTCTTGGCTTGGCTGAACCAAAGAGTTGGGTGGGCTCGTGGGCCCTCCCTCGATGGCCTGGTCTCTCCGTTTGGTTGGGCTACAGGAACCGAAAAACCTTTCCACTTTCTGGGGAAACAGATGGTTCGGAGCCAACGTCCCCTTGCTGAGGCCGGGGAGGGCTCTTCTCCAGCAGTGCAGGACTGGCTGGGAACGTCTGGAAGTTTCTCTTGAGGTTCTGAAACCTAAATCTGAGAAGATGTCCGTGGGGGATCGGCTTCCCAGCTTCCGGACCGTTGGCAGCATTGCCCAGCTTTTGGTCACGCTGCTGGTGCCTTTCAGTGGAGCGGTGCAGGTCCCACTGTGACTTCTCCCTCTGCAGCTGCTCCTGAGATTCACGAAGGTTCTCCCACTCCCTCTGGAGGGAGACTTTCTCCAGGTGCAGCTCCGCACGCTTCCGCGTCAGATCCAGGTACTCTTTCTTGAGCATCTCCTCTTTTTGGGCCAACTGGGCCTCCTCCTCTACAAGATCCTTTAACGTCATCTTCTCCCCTTCAGGCACTTCATCCTGGTCTGTTTTTGGCCTTGTTGCTTGTTTCTGTATTTGGGAATAGATCCGCCAGCAGCCCGGAATTCCCACCTCTCCGGGTACGGCACACCGCAGGACATCACGGAATCGTAAAGGCATGGTAGAGATTCTAAGCTTATCTCCACAAAGAGAAAGAGCAAACGGGTTCACGGGGTTGGGGAAGGGGGGTTGGTCATCGGGAAGGGATCCAGAAGGCTAAAGTTCCATAAATGCCTCCAGGTCTTCCTGTGACCACCAAGAGAGTGCGATTGACCCTGGAGAGTAGAGCGGTCTCCAAGGACACAGGTCCGTGTCACACTGGGTGACATCACAGGCCACGCCCAGTCGCCAACATCCCCATCCCACCCCCCAATCCGGATCCCTGAAGCACCCGTTGGCCAGCAGACATTGCTGCCTTTCCCAGAGTGCTGGTGAAGGGTCTAGAGGTGGAACTAAATGAGGAGCAGCTGATGTCACATGATCCCACCTGGACTGGGCCGGATCTCCTGGTGGTCCCACCGCCTCCTCCCCCAGCTCAGACCTCGTTTGGACCCCAACCCAATCCTTAATTGCCACAATAAAAGTCTTTAAAGCCAGCTGAGCCGTGGTGTCGAAATCCTCTGCTTTTGTGGGTGTTTCTGGGCCCGTTTTGGGGGCCTCTGGGCCCAATTTGGGGACTTTTGTGCCCATTTTGAACGCCCCGATTCCCTTTTTTTGTGTCTCTTAGCCATTTTTACGGTGTCTCACACATTTTGGGGTCTCTGGGCCCATTTTGGGGGGTTTCTGGGCCCATTTTTTGGAGGCTCTTACCCAATTTGGGATCCCTGGGCCTGTTTTGGGGTTTCTGGAGCCACTTCTTGGTGCCTCTTACCCAGTTTTGGCATCTCTTACCCATTTTTAGGGTCCCTGGGCCCACTATTTGGAGTCTTTTACCGATTTTTGGGGTCTCTAGGCCTGTTTAGGGGTACCTGGGCCCATTTTTCAGACTCTCTTACCCATTTTTGCCATTTCTTACCCATTTTGGGGGTCTCTGGGCCCATTTTGAGGGATTTCTGGACCCATTTGGGAGTTTTGGGGGCCAAATGTTGGGATCTTTGTGCCTATTTTTCACGTCTCTGGCGTGGTTTGTGGTGTTTCTTACACATTTTTGGTGTCTCTTACCCATTTTTGGCATCTTTAATTTTTTTCGTCCTCTCTTACCCATTTTGGGGGCCTCTAGGCCTGTTTTTTGGGGTCTCTCTGCCCATTTTTGGGGGTCTCTTACCCACTTTGGGGGTCTCTGGGCCTGTTTTGGGGACTCTGGGCCCCTTTGGGGGATGTCTGGACTACTTTTTAGGGCCTTCTGGTCAATTATTTGGGTCTTTGGGCCATTTTGGGGGTCTCTGGGTCTAATTTGAGAATCTTTGTGCCAATTTTTGGCACCTCAGGCATCATTTTGGTGTCTCTCACCCATTTTGGGGATCTTTGGGCCCATTTGGGAATCTCTGTGCTTTTGGAGGGGTCTTTGTTCCCGTTTCGGGATCTCTCACCTTATTTTTGGGTTTCTGGGCCCCTTTTTGGGGGTCTCTGAGCCTATTTTGACATCTCTGGGCCCAATTTTTGGTGTCTCTGGACCCATTTTTGGTGGCTTTGGGCTCATTTTTGGTGTCCCTTTCCCGTTTTGGGAGTCTCTGGGCCTGTTTTGGGGTCTCTGGGCCCAGTTTTTGCTGTCTCTTACCCATTTTTGGCATCTCTTACCGATTCTTGCAATCTCTTACCCATTTTTGGGCCTTTCTGGGCCTGTTTTGGGGGCTCTGGGCCCAGCTGGGGGCTTTCTGGACCCATGTTGTGGGTCTCTGTACCTTTTTGGGGGTCTTTGTGCCCATTTTGTTCTTTCTCTCCTAATTTTTGGTGGTTTAGTCATTTTGGAGGTCTCTGGGCCTTGTTTTGGGTCTCTGGGCCCATTTTTGGTGTCTCTTACCCATTTATGACATGTCTTACCTTTTTTTTGTCCTCTCTTACCCATTTTGGGCGTCTCTCGGCCTGTGTTTTGGGTCTCTGGGCCCATTTTTTGGTGTCTCTTACCCACTTTGGGGATCTCTGGGCCTGTTTTGTGGTCTTTGGACCCATTTTTGGGGATTTCTGGACCCAGTTTTGGGGTCTTTGTGCCAATTCTTTGGGTCTCTGTGCCCATTTTGGGGGTCTCTGGGCCGAATTTGAGTTTCTTGGGGCTCAATTTTGCCATCTCTGGAATAATTTTTGGTGTCACTTACCCATTTCGGGGATCTCTGGGCCGATTTTGGAATCTCTCTATCCATTTTTGATGTCTTTTATCCTTTTGGGGGTGTCTCTGGGCCCATTTTGGGGGTCTCTGAGCCCATTTGGAAATCTCTGTGCATTTGGGGGTGTCTTTTTGCCCATTTCAGGATCTCCCACCTCATTGTTGGCAGCTCTTACCCATTTTTTGATGTCTCTGGGCCTGTTTTGGTGCCTCTGGGCCCATTTTGGGGGATTTCTGGACCCATTTTTGAGGTCTTTGGGTCAATTATTTGGGTCTTTGGGCCATTTTGGGGGTCTCTGGGTCAAATTTGAGGATCTTTGTGCCTTTTTTTGCCATCTCTTGCATCGTTTTTGGGGTCTCTTGCCTATTTTGGTGGTCTTGGCCCATTTTGGAATCTCTGTGCCTTTTGGGGGAGTCTTTGTGTCCATTTTGGGTTCTCTCTGCCCATTTTTGGAGTCTCTGGGTCCATTTTGGGGGTCTCTAGGTCCCTTTGGAATCTCTGTGCTTTTGAGGGGGGTCTTTGTGCCCGTTTTTGGACCTCTCACCTTTTTTTTTTTGGTGTCTTACCCATTTTTGTGGTCTCTGGACCTTTTTTGAGGGATTTCTGGACCCATTTGGGGGGAGTCTGGGGGCCCAATGTTGGGGTCTTTGTGCCCATTTTTCATGTCTCTGCCTTAATTTCTGGTGGTTTTTACACATTTTTGGTGTCTCTTACCTGTTTTGAGGTCTCTGGGCCCATTTTGGAATGTCTGTACCTTTTGGGGGGTCTTTGTGCCCATTTTGTTCTTTCTCTCCTAATTTTTGGTGGTTTAGTCATTTTGGGGGGCTCTGGGCCTGTTTTGGGGGTCTCTAGGTTCATTTTTGATGTCTCTTACCCATTTTTGGTATCCCTTACCCGTTTTTGTCAATTCTTTCCCATTTTGGGGGTCTCCGGGCCCATTTTGGGGGGATTTCTGGACCCATTTTTGGGGTCTTTGTGCCAATTATTTGGGTCTCTGGGCCCATTTTGGAATCTCTGTACCTTTTTGGGGATCTTTGTGCACATTTTGTTCTTTCTCTCCTAATTTTTGCTGTCTTAGTCATTTTGGGAGTCTCTAGGCCTGGTTTTGGGTGTCTGGGCCCGTTTTTGATGTCTCTTACCCATTTTTGGCATCTTTAACCTGTTTTTGTCCTCTCTTACCCATTTTGGGGGCCTCTAGGCCTGTTTTGGGGGGTCTCTGTGGCCATATTTTTGTGTCTCTTATGCACTTTGGGGGTCTCTGGGCCTGTTTTGGGGTCTCTGTCCCCATTTGGGGGAATTCTGGACCCAGTTTTGGGGCCTTTGGGCCAATTATTTGAGTCTCTGTGTCCCTTTTGGGGATCTCTGGGCCAAATTTAGGGATCTTTGTGCCCATTTTTGGCATCTCATTCTGGCATCATTTTGGTGTCTCTCACCCATTTTGGGGATCTCTGGGCCCATTTGGGAATCTCTGTGCTTTTGGAGGGGTCTTTGTGCCTGTTTCGGGATCTCTCACCTTATTTTTGGGTTTCTGGGCCCCTTTTTGGGGGTCTCTGAGCCTGTTTTGACATCTCTGGGCCCAATTTTTGGTGTCTCTGGACCCATTTTGGTGGCTTTGGGCTCATTTTTGGTGTCCCTTACCCGTTTTGGGAGTCTCTGGGCCTGTTTTGGGGTCTCTGGGCCCAGTTTTTGCTGTCTCTTACCCATTTTTGGCATCTCTTACCGATTCTTGCAATCTCTTACCCATTTTTGGGCCTTTCTGGGCCTGTTTTGGGGGCTCTGGGCCCAGCTGGGGGCTTTCTGGACCCATGTTGTGGGTCTCTGTACCTTTTTGGGGGTCTTTGTGCCCATTTTGTTCTTTCTCTCCTAATTTTTGGTGGTTTAGTCATTTTGGAGGTCTCTGGGCCTTGTTTTGGGTCTCTGGGCCCATTTTTGGTGTCTCTTACCCATTTATGACATGTCTTACCTTTTTTTTGTCCTCTCTTACCCATTTTGGGCGTCTCTCGGCCTGTGTTTTGGGGTCTGTGTGCCCATTTTTTGGTGTCTCTTACCCACTTTGGGGATCTCTGGGCCTGTTTTGTGGTCTTTGGACCCATTTTTGGGGATTTCTGGACCCAGTTTTGGGGTCTTTGTGCCAATTCTTTGGGTCTCTGTGCCCATTTTGGGGGTCTCTGGGCCGAATTTGAGTTTCTTGGGGCTCAATTTTGCCATCTTTGGAATAATTTTTGGTGTCACTTACCCATTTCGGGGATCTCTGGGCCGATTTTGGAATCTCTCTATCCATTTTTGATGTCTTTTATCCTTTTGGGGGTGTCTCTGGGCCCATTTTGGGGGTCTCTGAGCCCATTTGGAAATCTCTGTGCGTTTGGGGGTGTCTTTTTGCCCATTTCAGGATCTCCCACCTCATTGTTGGCATCTCTTACCCATTTTTTGATGTCTCTGGGCCTGTTTTGGTGCCTCTGGGCCCATTTTGGGGGATTTCTGGACCCATTTTTGAGGTCTTTGGGTCAATTATTTGGGTCTTTGGGCCATTTTGGGGGTCTCTGGGTCAAATTTGAGGATCTTTGTGCCTTTTTTTGCCATCTCTTGCATCGTTTTTGGGGTCTCTTGCCTATTTTGGTGGTCTTGGCCCATTTTGGAATCTCTGTGCCTTTTGGGGGAGTCTTTGTGTCCATTTTGGGTTCTCTCTGCCCATTTTTGGAGTCTCTGGGTCCATTTTGGGGGTCTCTAGGTCCCTTTGGAATCTCTGTGCTTTTGAGGGGGGTCTTTGTGCCCGTTTTTGGACCTCTCACCTTTTTTTTTTTGGTGTCTTACCCATTTTTGTGGTCTCTGGACCTTTTTTGAGGGATTTCTGGACCCATTTGGGGGGAGTCTGGGGGCCCAATGTTGGGGTCTTTGTGCCCATTTTTCATGTCTCTGCCTTAATTTCTGGTGGTTTTTACACATTTTTGGTGTCTCTTACCTGTTTTGAGGTCTCTGGGCCCATTTTGGAATGTCTGTACCTTTTGGGGGGTCTTTGTGCCCATTTTGTTCTTTCTCTCCTAATTTTTGGTGGTTTAGTCATTTTGGGGGCTCTGGGCCTGTTTTGGGGGTCTCTGTCCCCATTTGGGGGAATTCTGGACCCAGTTTTGGGGCCTTTGGGCCAATTATTTGAGTCTCTGTGTCCCTTTTGGGGATCTCTGGGCCAAATTTAGGGATCTTTGTGCCCATTTTTGGCACCTCAGGCATCATTTTGGTGTCTCTCACCCATTTTGGGGATCTCTGGGCCCATTTGGGAATCTCTGTGCTTTTGGAGGGGTCTTTGTTCCCGTTTCGGGATCTCTCACCTTATTTTTGGGTTTCTGGGCCCCTTTTGGGGGGTCTCTGAGCCTATTTTGACATCTCTGGGCCCAATTTTTGGTGTCTCTGGACCCATTTTGGTGGCTTTGGGCTCATTTTTGGTGTCCCTTACCCGTTTTGGGAGTCTCTGGGCCTGTTTTGGGGTCTCTGGGCCCAGTTTTTGCTGTCTCCTACCCATTTTTGGCATCTCTTACCGATTCTTGCAATCTCTTACCCATTTTTGGGCCTTTCTGGGCCTGTTTTGGGGGCTCTGGGCCCAGCTGGGGGCTTTCTGGACCCATGTTGTGGGTCTCTGTACCTTTTTGGGGGTCTTTGTGCCCATTTTGTTCTTTCTCTCCTAATTTTTGGTGGTTTAGTCATTTTGGAGGTCTCTGGGCCTTGTTTTGGGTCTCTGGGCCCATTTTTGGTGTCTCTTACCCATTTATGACATGTCTTACCTTTTTTTTGTCCTCTCTTACCCATTTTGGGCGTCTCTCGGCCTGTGTTTTGGGGTCTGTGTGCCCATTTTTTGGTGTCTCTTACCCACTTTGGGGATCTCTGGGCCTGTTTTGTGGTCTTTGGACCCATTTTTGGGGATTTCTGGACCCAGTTTTGGGGTCTTTGTGCCAATTCTTTGGGTCTCTGTGCCCATTTTGGGGGTCTCTGGGCCGAATTTGAGTTTCTTGGGGCTCAATTTTGCCATCTTTGGAATAATTTTTGGTGTCACTTACCCATTTCGGGGATCTCTGGGCCGATTTTGGAATCTCTCTATCCATTTTTGATGTCTTTTATCCTTTTGGGGGTGTCTCTGGGCCCATTTTGGGGGTCTCTGAGCCCATTTGGAAATCTCTGTGCGTTTGGGGGTGTCTTTTTGCCCATTTCAGGATCTCCCACCTCATTGTTGGCATCTCTTACCCATTTTTTGATGTCTCTGTGCCTGTTTTGGTGCCTCTGGGCCCATTTTGGGGGATTTCTGGACCCATTTTTGAGGTCTTTGGGTCAATTATTTGGGTCTTTGGGCCATTTTGGGGGTCTCTGGGTCAAATTTGAGGATCTTTGTGCCTTTTTTTGCCATCTCTTGCATCGTTTTTGGGGTCTCTTGCCTATTTTGGTGGTCTTGGCCCATTTTGGAATCTCTGTGCCTTTTGGGGGAGTCTTTGTGTCCATTTTGGGTTCTCTCTGCCCATTTTTGGAGTCTCTGGGTCCATTTTGGGGGTCTCTAGGTCCCTTTGGAATCTCTGTGCTTTTGAGGGGGGTCTTTGTGCCCGTTTTTGGACCTCTCACCTTTTTTTTTTTGGTGTATTACCCATTTTTGTGGTCTCTGGACCTTTTTTGAGGGATTTCTGGACCCATTTGGGGGGAGTCTGGGGGCCCAATGTTGGGGTCTTTGTGCCCATTTTTCATGTCTCTGCCTTAATTTCTGGTGGTTTTTACACATTTTTGGTGTCTCTTACCTGTTTTGAGGTCTCTGGGCCCATTTTGGAATGTCTGTACCTTTTTGGGGGTCTTTGTGCCCATTTTGTTCTTTCTCTCCTAATTTTTGGTGGTTTAGTCATTTTGGGGGGATCTGGGCCTGTTTTGGGGGTCTCTGTCCCCATTTGGGGGAATTCTGGACCCAGTTTTGGGGCCTTTGGGCCAATTATTTGAGTCTCTGTGTCCCTTTTGGGGATCTCTGGGCCAAATTTAGGGATCTTTGTGCCCATCTTTGGCATCTCATTCTGGCATCATTTTGGTGTCTCTCACCCATTTTGGGGATCTTTGGGCCCATTTGGGAATCTCTGTGCTTTTGGAGGGGTCTTTGTTCCCGTTTCGGGATCTCTCACCTTATTTTTGGGTTTCTGGGCCCCTTTTGGGGGGTCTCTGAGCCTATTTTGACATCTCTGGGCCCAATTTTTGGTGTCTCTGGACCCATTTTGGTGGCTTTGGGCTCATTTTTGGTGTCCCTTACCCGTTTTGGGAGTCTCTGGGCCTGTTTTGGGGTCTCTGGGCCCAGTTTTTGCTGTCTCCTACCCATTTTTGGCATCTCTTACCGATTCTTGCAATCTCTTACCCATTTTTGGGCCTTTCTGGGCCTGTTTTGGGGGCTCTGGGCCCAGCTGGGGGCTTTCTGGACCCATGTTGTGGGTCTCTGTACCTTTTTGGGGGTCTTTGTGCCCATTTTGTTCTTTCTCTCCTAATTTTTGGTGGTTTAGTCATTTTTTGAGGTCTCTGGGCCTTGTTTTGGGTCTCTGGGCCCATTTTTGGTGTCTCTTACCCATTTATGACATGTCTTACCTTTTTTTTGTCCTCTCTTACCCATTTTGGGCGTCTCTCGGCCTGTGTTTTGGGGTCTGTGTGCCCATTTTTTGGTGTCTCTTACCCACTTTGGGGATCTCTGGGCCTGTTTTGTGGTCTTTGGACCCATTTTTGGGGATTTCTGGACCCAGTTTTGGGGTCTTTGTGCCAATTCTTTGGGTCTCTGTGCCCATTTTGGGGGTCTCTGGGCCGAATTTGAGTTTCTTGGGGCTCAATTTTGCCATCTCTGGAATAATTTTTGGTGTCACTTACCCATTTCGGGGATCTCTGGGCCGATTTTGGAATCTCTCTATCCATTTTTGATGTCTTTTATCCTTTTGGGGGTGTCTCTGGGCCCATTTTGGGGGTCTCTGAGCCCATTTGGAAATCTCTGTGCGTTTGGGGGTGTCTTTTTGCCCATTTCAGGATCTCCCACCTCATTGTTGGCATCTCTTACCCATTTTTTGATGTCTCTGGGCCTGTTTTGGTGCCTCTGGGCCCATTTTGGGGGATTTCTGGACCCGTTTTTGAGGTCTTTGGGTCAATTATTTGGGTCTTTGGGCCATTTTGGGGGTCTCTGGGTCAAATTTGAGGATCTTTGTGCCTTTTTTTGCCATCTCTTGCATCGTTTTTGGGGTCTCTTGCCTATTTTGGTGGTCTTGGCCCATTTTGGAATCTCTGTGCCTTTTGGGGGAGTCTTTGTGTCCATTTTGGGTTCTCTCTGCCCATTTTTGGAGTCTCTGGGTCCATTTTGGGGGTCTCTAGGTCCCTTTGGAATCTCTGTGCTTTTGAGGGGGGTCTTTGTGCCCGTTTTTGGACCTCTCACCTTTTTTTTTTTGGTGTATTACCCATTTTTGTGGTCTCTGGACCTTTTTTGAGGGATTTCTGGACCCATTTGGGAGGAGTCTGGGGGCCCAATGTTGGGGTCTTTGTGCCCATTTTTCATGTCTCTGCCTTAATTTCTGGTGGGTTTTACACATTTTTGGTGTCTCTTACCTGTTTTGAGGTCTCTGGGCCCATTTTGGAATGTCTGTACCTTTTTGGGGGTCTTTGTGCCCATTTTGTTCTTTCTCTCCTAATTTTTGGTGGTTTAGTCATTTTGGGGGCTCTGGGCCTGTTTTGGGGGTCTCTAGGTTCATTTTTGATGTCTCTTACCCATTTTTGGTATCCCTTACCCGTTTTTGTCAATTCTTTCCCATTTTGGGGGTCTCCGGGCCCATTTTGGGGGGATTTCTGGACCCATTTTTGGGGTCTTTGTGCCAATTATTTGGGTCTCTGGGCCCATTTTGGAATCTCTGTACCTTTTTGGGGATCTTTGTGCACATTTTGTTCTTTCTCTCCTAATTTTTGCTGTCTTAGTCATTTTGGGAGTCTCTAGGCCTGGTTTTGGGTGTCTGGGCCCGTTTTTGGTGTCTCTTACCCATTTTTGGCATCTTTAACCTGTTTTTGTCCTCTCTTACCCATTTTGGGGGCCTCTAGGCCTGTTTTGGGGGGTCTCTGTGGCCATATTTTTGTGTCTCTTATGCACTTTGGGGGTCTCTGGGCCTGTTTTGGGGTCTCTGTCCCCATTTGGGGGAATTCTGGACCCAGTTTTGGGGCCTTTGGGCCAATTATTTGAGTCTCTGTGTCCCTTTTGGGGATCTCTGGGCCAAATTTAGGGATCTTTGTGCCCATTTTTGGCATCTCATTCTGGCATCATTTTGGTGTCTCTCACCCATTTTGGGGATCTCTGGGCCCATTTGGGAATCTCTGTGCTTTTGGAGGGGTCTTTGTTCCCGTTTCGGGATCTCTCACCTTATTTTTGGGTTTCTGGGCCCCTTTTTGGGGGTCTCTGAGCCTATTTTGACATCTCTGGGCCCAATTTTTGGTGTCTCTGGACCCATTTTGGTGGCTTTGGGCTCATTTTTGGTGTCCCTTACCCGTTTTGGGAGTCTCTGGGCCTGTTTTGGGGTCTCTGGGCCCAGTTTTTGCTGTCTCCTACCCATTTTTGGCATCTCTTACCGATTCTTGCAATCTCTTACCCATTTTTGGGCCTTTCTGGGCCTGTTTTGGGGGCTCTGGGCCCAGCTGGGGGCTTTCTGGACCCATGTTGTGGGTCTCTGTACCTTTTTGGGGGTCTTTGTGCCCATTTTGTTCTTTCTCTCCTAATTTTTGGTGGTTTAGTCATTTTGGAGGTCTCTGGGCCTTGTTTTGGGTCTCTGGGCCCATTTTTGGTGTCTCTTACCCATTTATGACATGTCTTACCTTTTTTTTGTCCTCTCTTACCCATTTTGGGCGTCTCTCGGCCTGTGTTTTGGGGTCTGTGTGCCCATTTTTTGGTGTCTCTTACCCACTTTGGGGATCTCTGGGCCTGTTTTGTGGTCTTTGGACCCATTTTTGGGGATTTCTGGACCCAGTTTTGGGGTCTTTGTGCCAATTCTTTGGGTCTCTGTGCCCATTTTGGGGGTCTCTGGGCCGAATTTGAGTTTCTTGGGGCTCAATTTTGCCATCTCTGGAATAATTTTTGGTGTCACTTACCCATTTCGGGGATCTCTGGGCCGATTTTGGAATCTCTCTATCCATTTTTGATGTCTTTTATCCTTTTGGGGGTGTCTCTGGGCCCATTTTGGGGGTCTCTGAGCCCATTTGGAAATCTCTGTGCGTTTGGGGGTGTCTTTTTGCCCATTTCAGGATCTCCCACCTCATTGTTGGCATCTCTTACCCATTTTTTGATGTCTCTGGGCCTGTTTTGGTGCCTCTGGGCCCATTTTGGGGGATTTCTGGACCCGTTTTTGAGGTCTTTGGGTCAATTATTTGGGTCTTTGGGCCATTTTGGGGGTCTCTGGGTCAAATTTGAGGATCTTTGTGCCTTTTTTTGCCATCTCTTGCATCGTTTTTGGGGTCTCTTGCCTATTTTGGTGGTCTTGGCCCATTTTGGAATCTCTGTGCCTTTTGGGGGAGTCTTTGTGTCCATTTTGGGTTCTCTCTGCCCATTTTTGGAGTCTCTGGGTCCATTTTGGGGGTCTCTAGGTCCCTTTGGAATCTCTGTGCTTTTGAGGGGGGTCTTTGTGCCCGTTTTTGGACCTCTCACCTTTTTTTTTTTGGTGTATTACCCATTTTTGTGGTCTCTGGACCTTTTTTGAGGGATTTCTGGACCCATTTGGGAGGAGTCTGGGGGCCCAATGTTGGGGTCTTTGTGCCCATTTTTCATGTCTCTGCCTTAATTTCTGGTGGGTTTTACACATTTTTGGTGTCTCTTACCTGTTTTGAGGTCTCTGGGCCCATTTTGGAATGTCTGTACCTTTTTGGGGGTCTTTGTGCCCATTTTGTTCTTTCTCTCCTAATTTTTGGTGGTTTAGTCATTTTGGGGGCTCTGGGCCTGTTTTGGGGGTCTCTAGGTTCATTTTTGATGTCTCTTACCCATTTTTGGTATCCCTTACCCGTTTTTGTCAATTCTTTCCCATTCTGGGGGTCTCCGGGCCCATTTTGGGGGGGATTTCTGGACCCATTTTTGGGGTCTTTGTGCCAATTATTTGGGTCTCTGGGCCCATTTTGGAATCTCTGTACCTTTTTGGGGATCTTTGTGCACATTTTGTTCTTTCTCTCCTAATTTTTGCTGTCTTAGTCATTTTGGGAGTCTCTAGGCCTGGTTTTGGGTGTCTGGGCCCGTTTTTGGTGTCTCTTACCCATTTTTGGCATCTTTAACCTGTTTTTGTCCTCTCTTACCCCATTTTGGGGGCCTCTAGGCCTGTTTTGGGGGGTCTCTGTGGCCATATTTTTGTGTCTCTTATGCACTTTGGGGTCTCTGGGCCTGTTTTGGGGTCTCTGTCCCCATTTGGGGGAATTCTGGACCCAGTTTTGGGGCCTTTGGGCCAATTATTTGAGTCTCTGTGTCCCTTTTGGGGATCTCTGGGCCAAATTTAGGGATCTTTGTGCCCATTTTTGGCATCTCATTCTGGCATCATTTTGGTGTCTCTCACCCATTTTGGGGATCTCTGGGCCCATTTGGGAATCTCTGTGCTTTTGGAGGGGTCTTTGTTCCCGTTTCGGGATCTCTCACCTTATTTTTGGGTTTCTGGGCCCCTTTTGGGGGTCTCTGAGCCTATTTTGACATCTCTGGGCCCAATTTTTGGTGTCTCTGGACCCATTTTGGTGGCTTTGGGCTCATTTTTGGTGTCCCTTACCCGTTTTGGGAGTCTCTGGGCCTGTTTTGGGGTCTCTGGGCCCAGTTTTTGCTGTCTCCTACCCATTTTTGGCATCTCTTACCGATTCTTGCAATCTCTTACCCATTTTTGGGCCTTTCTGGGCCTGTTTTGGGGGCTCTGGGCCCAGCTGGGGGCTTTCTGGACCCATGTTGTGGGTCTCTGTACCTTTTTGGGGGTCTTTGTGCCCATTTTGTTCTTTCTCTCCTAATTTTTGGTGGTTTAGTCATTTTGGAGGTCTCTGGGCCTTGTTTTGGGTCTCTGGGCCCATTTTTGGTGTCTCTTACCCATTTATGACATGTCTTACCTTTTTTTTGTCCTCTCTTACCCATTTTGGGCGTCTCTCGGCCTGTGTTTTGGGGTCTGTGTGCCCATTTTTTGGTGTCTCTTACCCACTTTGGGGATCTCTGGGCCTGTTTTGTGGTCTTTGGACCCATTTTTGGGGATTTCTGGACCCAGTTTTGGGGTCTTTGTGCCAATTCTTTGGGTCTCTGTGCCCATTTTGGGGGTCTCTGGGCCGAATTTGAGTTTCTTGGGGCTCAATTTTGCCATCTCTGGAATAATTTTTGGTGTCACTTACCCATTTCGGGGATCTCTGGGCCGATTTTGGAATCTCTCTATCCATTTTTGATGTCTTTTATCCTTTTGGGGGTGTCTCTGGGCCCATTTTGGGGGTCTCTGAGCCCATTTGGAAATCTCTGTGCGTTTGGGGGTGTCTTTTTGCCCATTTCAGGATCTCCCACCTCATTGTTGGCATCTCTTACCCATTTTTTGATGTCTCTGGGCCTGTTTTGGTGCCTCTGGGCCCATTTTGGGGGATTTCTGGACCCGTTTTTGAGGTCTTTGGGTCAATTATTTGGGTCTTTGGGCCATTTTGGGGGTCTCTGGGTCAAATTTGAGGATCTTTGTGCCTTTTTTTGCCATCTCTTGCATCGTTTTTGGGGTCTCTTGCCTATTTTGGTGGTCTTGGCCCATTTTGGAATCTCTGTGCCTTTTGGGGGAGTCTTTGTGTCCATTTTGGTTCTCTCTGCCCATTTTTGGAGTCTCTGGGTCCATTTTGGGGGTCTCTAGGTCCCTTTGGAATCTCTGTGCTTTTGAGGGGGGTCTTTGTGCCCGTTTTTGGACCTCTCACCTTTTTTTTTTTGGTGTATTACCCATTTTTGTGGTCTCTGGACCTTTTTTGAGGGATTTCTGGACCCATTTGGGAGGAGTCTGGGGGCCCAATGTTGGGGTCTTTGTGCCCATTTTTCATGTCTCTGCCTTAATTTCTGGTGGGTTTTACACATTTTTGGTGTCTCTTACCTGTTTTGAGGTCTCTGGGCCCATTTTGGAATGTCTGTACCTTTTGGGGGGTCTTTGTGCCCATTTTGTTCTTTCTCTCCTAATTTTTGGTGGTTTAGTCATTTTGGGGGCTCTGGGCCTGTTTTGGGGGTCTCTAGGTTCATTTTTGATGTCTCTTACCCATTTTTGGTATCCCTTACCCGTTTTTGTCAATTCTTTCCCATTCTGGGGTCTCCGGGCCCATTTTGGGGGGATTTCTGGACCCATTTTTGGGGTCTTTGTGCAATTATTTGGGTCTCTGGGCCCATTTTGGAATCTCTGTACCTTTTTGGGATCTTTGTGCACATTTTGTTCTTTCTCTCCTAATTTTTGCTGTCTTAGTCATTTTGGGAGTCTCTAGGCTTGGTTTTGGGTGTCTGGGCCCGTTTTTGATGTCTCTTACCCATTTTTGGCATCTTTAACCTGTTTTTGTCCTCTCTTACCCATTTTGGGGGCCTCTAGGCCTGTTTTGGGGGGTCTCTGTGGCCATATTTTTGTGTCTCTTATGCACTTTGGGGTCTCTGGGCCTGTTTTGGGGTCTCTGTCCCCATTTGGGGGAATTCTGGACCCAGTTTTGGGGCCTTTGGGCCAATTATTTGAGTCTCTGTGTCCCTTTTGGGGATCTCTGGGCCAAATTTAGGGATCTTTGTGCCCATTTTTGGCATCTCATTCTGGCATCATTTTGGTGTCTCTCACCCATTTTGGGGATCTCTGGGCCCATTTGGGAATCTCTGCTTTTGGAGGGGTCTTTGTGCCTGTTTCGGGATCTCTCACCTTATTTTTGGGTTTCTGGGCCCCTTTTGGGGGTCTCTGAGCCTGTTTTGACATCTCTGGGCCCAATTTTTGGTGTCTCTGGACCCATTTTGGTGGCTTTGGGCTCATTTTTGGTGTCCCTTACCCGTTTTGGGAGTCTCTGGGCCTGTTTTGGGGTCTCTGGGCCCAGTTTTTGCTGTCTCTTACCCATTTTTGGCATCTCTTACCGATTCTTGCAATCTCTTACCCCATTTTTGGGCCTTTCTGGCCTGTTTTGGGGGCTCTGGGCCCAGCTGGGGGCTTTCTGGACCCATGTTGTGGGTCTCTGTACCTTTTTGGGGGTCTTTGTGCCCATTTTGTTCTTTCTCTCCTAATTTTTGGTGGTTTAGTCATTTTGGAGGTCTCTGGGCCTTGTTTTGGGTCTCTGGGCCCATTTTTGGTGTCTCTTACCCATTTATGACATGTCTTACCTTTTTTTTGTCCTCTCTTACCATTTTGGGCGTCTCTCGGCCTGTGTTTTGGGGTCTGTGTGCCCATTTTTTGGTGTCTCTTACCCACTTTGGGGATCTCTGGGCCTGTTTTGTGGTCTTTGGACCCATTTTTGGGGATTTCTGGACCCAGTTTTGGGGTCTTTGTGCCAATTCTTTGGGTCTCTGTGCCCATTTTGGGGGTCTCTGGGCCGAATTTGAGTTTCTTGGGGCTCAATTTTGCCATCTCTGGAATAATTTTTGGTGTCACTTACCCATTTCGGGGATCTCTGGGCCGATTTTGGAATCTCTCTATCCATTTTTGATGTCTTTTATCCTTTTGGGGGGCTCTCTGGGCCCATTTTGGGGGTCTCTGGGCCCATTTGGAAATCTCTGTGCGTTTGGGGGTGTCTTTTTGCCCATTTCAGGATCTCCCACCTCATTGTTGGCATCTCTTACCCATTTTTTGATGTCTCTGGGCCTGTTTTGGTGCCTCTGGGCCCATTTTGGGGGATTTCTGGACCCGTTTTTGAGGTCTTTGGGTCAATTATTTGGGTCTTTGGGCCATTTTGGGGGTCTCTGGGTCAAATTTGAGGATCTTTGTGCCTTTTTTTGCCATCTCTTGCATCGTTTTTGGGGTCTCTTGCCTATTTTGGTGGTCTTGGCCCATTTTGGAATCTCTGTGCCTTTTGGGGGAGTCTTTGTGTCCATTTTGGGTTCTCTCTGCCCATTTTTGGAGTCTCTGGGTCCATTTTGGGGGTCTCTAGGTCCCTTTGGAATCTCTGTGCTTTTGAGGGGGGTCTTTGTGCCCGTTTTTGGACCTCTCACCTTTTTTTTTTTGGTGTCTTACCCATTTTTGTGGTCTCTGGACCTTTTTTGAGGGATTTCTGGACCCATTTGGGAGGAGTCTGGGGGCCCAATGTTGGGGTCTTTGTGCCCATTTTTCATGTCTCTGCCTTAATTTCTGGTGGTTTTTACACATTTTTGGTGTCTCTTACCTGTTTTGAGGTCTCTGGGCCCATTTTGGAATGTCTGTACCTTTTTGGGGGGTCTTTGTGCCCATTTTGTTCTTTCTCTCCTAATTTTTGGTGGTTTAGTCATTTTGGGGGCTCTGGGCCTGTTTTGGGGGTCTCTAGGTTCATTTTTGATGTCTCTTACCCATTTTCGGTATCCCTTACCCGTTTTTGTCAATTCTTTCCCATTTTGGGGGTCTCCGGGCCCATTTTGGGGGGATTTCTGGACCCATTTTTGGGGTCTTTGTGCCAATTATTTGGGTCTCGGGGCCCATTTTGGAATCTCTGTACCTTTTTGGGGATCTTTGTGCACATTTTGTTCTTTCTCTCCTAATTTTTGCTGTCTTAGTCATTTTGGGAGTCTCTAGGCTTGGTTTTGGGTGTCTGGGCCCGTTTTTATGTCTCTTACCCATTTTTGGCATCTTTAACCTGTTTTTGTCCTCTCTTACCCATTTTGGGGGCCTCTAGGCCTGTTTTGGGGGGTCTCTGTGGCCATATTTTTGTGTCTCTTATGCACTTTGGGGGTCTCTGGGCCTGTTTTGGGGTCTCTGTCCCCATTTGGGGGAATTCTGGACCCAGTTTTGGGCCTTTGGGCCAATTATTTGAGTCTCTGTGTCCCTTTTGGGGATCTCTGGGCCAAATTTAGGGATCTTTGTGCCCATTTTTGGCATCTCATTCTGGCATCATTTTGGTGTCTCTCACCCATTTTGGGATCTCTGGGCCCATTTGGGAATCTCTGTGCTTTTGGAGGGGTCTTTGTTCCCGTTTCGGGATCTCTCACCTTATTTTTGGGTTTCTGGGCCCCTTTTGGGGGGTCTCTGAGCCTATTTTGACATCTCTGGGCCCAATTTTTGGTGTCTCTGGACCCATTTTGGTGGCTTTGGGCTCATTTTTGGTGTCCCTTACCCGTTTTGGGAGTCTCTGGGCCTGTTTTGGGGTCTCTGGGCCCAGTTTTTGCTGTCTCTTACCCATTTTTGGCATCTCTTACCGATTCTTGCAATCTCTTACCCATTTTTGGGCCTTTCTGGGCCTGTTTTGGGGGCTCTGGGCCCAGCTGGGGGCTTTCTGGACCCATGTTGTGGGTCTCTGTACCTTTTTGGGGGTCTTTGTGCCCATTTTGTTCTTTCTCTCCTAATTTTTGGTGGTTTAGTCATTTTGGAGGTCTCTGGGCCTTGTTTTGGGTCTCTGGGCCCATTTTTGGTGTCTCTTACCCATTTATGACATGTCTTACCTTTTTTTTGTCCTCTCTTACCCATTTTGGGCGTCTCTCGGCCTGTGTTTTGGGGTCTGTGTGCCCATTTTTTGGTGTCTCTTACCCCCTTTGGGGATCTCTGGGCCTGTTTTGTGGTCTTCGGACCCATTTTTGGGGATTTCTGGACCCAGTTTTGGGTCTTTGTGCCAATTCTTTGGGTCTCTGTGCCCATTTTGGGGGTCTCTGGGCCGAATTTGAGTTTCTTGGGGCTCAATTTTT